>VFLP01000089.1:0-103190 GCA_007182795.1 Xylaria flabelliformis | reverse complement strand
TTTTTTTTTTTTTTTTTTTGTTTTATTTTTTTTTTTTTTTTTTTTTTAAGTATGTTAATATATGCTGCTAACATAAAAACTAATATAGCTAGTTTAAAAACCGTATATTTAAATTTAATTATTTAAACATTAAACATGTTTTATTTATAAAAATAAATTTTTAAAAAATATTTTAATTAATATTATGCAATATATTTGTAGTTAATAATTTTAAATTAACTAAAAAACTATTTAAGTTATATTAAAAATGTTTAACACTTTTTATTAAAGTTTTTTTATACGCTAATTAAATAAAAATTTAAAAAAATAACAATTATAAGTTTAATATTAACATGTTTATAAATAATTTATATATAAATTTAACTATAATTAACTGCTTTTTTAGTTAAAAACTTATAAAATAAACTTATAATATTAATAATAATTAAACTTTTTTACTTTATTTAAACAAAAAGTTTATATATAATATTTTTTATATTTACTTATAATTAACTTATTATTTTAACTATAAAAAAGGATTTAATTATTTATTTTTATTTAATAATAAAACAATTTAATAAAGCTATAAGTTTAAATTTACTTATAAATAAGTTATTATAATAATATAATAATAATATAATAATAATTTATTAATAATTTATTATTTATAATAATAAACTTAAATTTTACGTATATTTTTAGTTTTAATAACAGGTTATAGCATAATTATATTATAATATTTAAAGCTAAATTTATTAACGGAGTAATAATATTATAAAAAATTTAATAATCGTTTTATTTTTAGTTATAGTTAATATATAGCATTTTTTTATAAAAGCTAAAAGTACATTAATTATATTAATTATATTATAGTTTTTAAAAACTTTAATAACTGTTATATTTTTATTATTTTTAATAAGTTAAAGCGTATTAGCTATTATAATAAACTTTTTAACTTTAAAGTTTTTAAACAAACTTTTAAAGCTGTTATAATAAAAATCCTTATAATTAAGGCTTAAAAACTTTATATAGTCCTTATTAATAATGTTAACATAATTTAAATTAAATAAAACTTTTACTGCTTTTAAAAAGTTAACTTATTTATAATTATTAATTTTTTATAAGTTTAAGGGCTTATAATAAGGGGATTTATTAATAAATTTAAAAATTCTTATTTTTTATTATAGTTATAGTTTAAAACAGATTAAATATAAAAGGGCTAGTTATAATTAATCTTTTAATAAAAATGCATAAATATAAGTAAAAAAGTTATGCATTTTATATATTACGGTATTAATAGTGCTACTAGTTATTAATATATTTAAAATTTTAACCTAATATATTTTACTTAAAAATATAGTAAATTTTAGTAGTAATTTATAATGATTTATAATACTTATAGCAATAAATTATAGCAAGTTTATAATGTATGTTATAACAACTTTATAATGGGTGTTATAGCGTTTTACTAAAGTTCTGGATTTTATTAAAGTTCTGGATCTTATTAAAGTTCTGCAGGTAAAATGAATAACTTTTTATAAAACTTTAGTAGATTTTAAAAGGCTTTTAAACCCCTTATAATTCCTGCAGCAGTACCTACAGTGATGCTCTTTACGTGCGTCCTGCTAAATTTCTTCCACGTTAGGTTAATTCATTTTTAGCAATCCTTATTTGCGCAACAATAACTACCTAGGTAGTGATAATTCGCAAAAGCTTGTTGCATAAGTTTAGTAGTTAGTAGAAACGTCGAGTCTCACTTGTACCCAGCATTTGTATCAAAATGAGCAGGGGTTAAGGTTAGCTCGGCCGCTTATTAGCGTCGTCAGCTCCAGCATCCTGGTTTGTACCCGGCATTTCCTTAAGCCTCGCTCAAGCACCCTGTACCCCGAAGACTGAGCATTGATTTAGACCTCCAGCCATGACTCGAAGATTCGTAAATTCGCCGAAGGCTTTTCTCCGCCGCATTATTATAGAGGTTGCCAAATCCAATCTATATTAGTCTGTGAGACGTGGGCATTTCAGTGGCATGGTTGAAATTTATTGGCCGCGTACCATAGTATACCATCATCATCATATAGTTGAGCGACAGTCGTTGCAATATCGCGTCCGTCCATGATCTCTCTTTCCTGCATATATGATATGATCTTTAGGTTGAGCGCACGGTCACAATGAGGTTCAACAGCACTCCCAGTCTCAGAACGTGTTGTCATTCTGTCATAACAACGCATGCCGCTGCAGGCTGCACCAGCAGCACAATCTAGAGGTTTGTGCCAACCCATGAAATGTCATATCAATTGGCTAGAACTAGTCGTCTCAGTGATAAAATCATATCATCAAAACATCGGGTAGCGAAGTTTCGACTCAGCTGCGATATTATAGGAGTCCTATTCAGCCAGAGTTAATGCAGTGGTCCGCGGGTGGCTGAATTCGCTGACCGGGGCAGTACCTAAGGTAGGTAATTAACGTTCACGAGTCCTTATTATAGCGGGGTGGTGGGGTGATAAGCTGTCCCTAAAAATATGGGTACAGCACCTAGGTATAGCCACGCTCGAGCCACATGGCTAGCCACACTATGAAGCTCTGGACTTTCGTCATTGATACCGCGATTTCGCATCGAGATCCTAAAAGCGAGGTCATGTACACCACGAAACTCACCACCTCGAAGTACTCTTGACCGCAGACCCCGTGTCGTACTAGACAATACACCATCCACAAGATGGCAGCCAAGACAGGACGGTTGGGCACATGGTTGAAGATGCTAGCTGTGTAAGCATTCATTCTCTCACAGCAGGTAGTTATACTAGCTGCTACCGTCGCTCCAAGCAGGCCATTCAAGATCAGCACGACTGACATTTCTCTCTTGGTTATTTCGCAATAGTGGTGGCGGAGTATGCGTCGGTGGCCCGGCGTTCGTCATGTGGGTCCAACCGACAGACGAGGAGCTGTTCAAGAGATACAATCCCGAGCTACAGAAGAAGAGCCTCGAGCGCCGGTACGAGAAACAAAAGGACTTCGACGACTTCGTCACCCGGTTGAAGGAGTACTCGAAGTCTGATAAACCGAGTACGCGACCATTCCTTCTACCTTTCCGTATTCTCGTTATATCCCAAACACAAGCAGAGAGAATATTTAGTGCAACAATAGGTACATACGGTGGTATGACGAGTCCTTGGCTAACGAATGCGATGATGCTATAGTATGGACGGTGCAAGAAGAAGCGGCGCGAAAATACAAGGAAGAGTCGCTGCGACAAGACTACCAGAATGCGACAGATGCGAAGGCGAGACAGGAAGCCATGAGGAGAGAGGCAGGGCTACTAAAGGGGGCTGGAGAGCTGGACGGCACGGGGAAATCAAAGTTAACGGATAACCCCGTGCTCTAAGACTGTAAGAAACTGGCTGTCCCTCTATGAAACTGTATCATCAGTGTGTCTATAGGCGTATATGTGCTCAGGAGGATTTGTGGCGTTTGGCGTTTGCAAAATCGACATTGAATATGGAGGGTAAACTTACCCTCATGTGCTCTGCATACGATGTACCGTAGTGTGGTTCGAAATATTGAGTACGAAGTATGCACGAGCAATAACAGCAATTTAAAATAATCACGTTGTAATTTCTCCCTCTAAGCTCGCTATCCTGGTATCAACCAACTTGCGAATCTGCTCCCACCTCTCAATCAACATATCCACTTGCGACCTTTCGCCAACCTCAAGCACCCGAATGCCATCAACCCTATCCTCAATAATCACGACATACTCCCGCAATAGCTCTAATAGCAACGTATCCACAGCACCCTGACTCCCCTCCCCATCATCACTCCCATTAACAAAGCGCATCCACTCGCCGACCTTACAACAAAGCAGGCGAAGCGCAACCTGTGTTCGATGACAAACAGTGTCGCGATCAAGAACATACCGTCCCAGAAACCCCGCATCCTCAAGACGTTTCTTCTGCGCTTCATCCAGGCGCTTAAGAACAACCTCATCAAGGAGAACCTCATCCCAGCAATTCTCGCGCATCACGAAGCCGTATTCAGCGAGCAAGAAATCGCCCCCGTGGCGTCCATAGCAGATCTTTACCTCCTCGCCCTTACGACACGGTGCCGTAGCGCGGAAGGCAAAGCCATCGCCACCGAACGCGACGTGACAGCCCCCCTCATCAGCATGATTGAACAGGTCCGCGACAGGCTGTAGCGTCATATGATCGTCGCGGGAAGTGCTGCGACGCTTCTTAAGCGCAGCATCAAGATAATAAAAAGTGCGGGAGTTGACGAGCAGCCAGGCATGTCTATACCTATCCATCCCCACTCCTTCCTTTCCTCCATTCTTCCCCTTCCCCTTTATCAGCTCCGGGAATGCCCCCGCGACGGCGTCCCAGTCGCGCGCGAACTTGGTCTTCTGCCCAGCGAGCAGCTCCGCCGCGTGCTGTGGGAGGAGCGCCTGTAAGTCCGGGTGCCACGTCAGCGGCAAGCCGACGAGGTCCTCGGACCGCGGGACGACGGCGTCCCAGGGCGCGAACTTGCCGCTCGAGTCAAGCGCCAGATCGGCGGCTAGGATGCCGTGGACTGAGATGTTCTTGTTGTCGCCTAGCCTGCGCAGACGCGCCTTCGGGACAGTAGAGAGCGTCCGGAGGCAGTTTGTCGGCACGTCGAGAACGATCTCATCGGTCTTTTATTCTTCGAGTTAGATGGAGTAATACAACGTGGATCTTGTTCCTTACTTCGGTAGGAAGTAAAGCAATATGCATGATTGGGGTTGACTTACTTCGATATCGCGGGTCGCAAGCACGCCTATACCGCGACCCGGGATGCGCTCCGGCGCAATGCCGTTAAGTTTCACGCCATGGCTAGTGGCCCAGTCCAGGAGTTCCTGGAGGGGATCCATTGTTCTGCTATCGATTCTCAGGTATCACGGAGAGAATATTCATGTCGTGCAACGTGATGTATGAATAAGTTTCGACTATAAGAAACCCATGACGAAATAACCAAAAACAGGATTATCCCAGGTGTACTACGTAGATATCGCAAGTCAGAAATGCGAGGCGAAAACACGCGGTTGATTGGTTGATGGCTTTCATGCTGTATTCCGTTGGGCGGATGTTGGATCGGCGTTTGGGAAAACGAGATACTCCACCCCGACCCGGTCTCGTGTGGTCCGGTGCTTTTTCGGTGTCCAGTGGTTAATTGCACCTAACTGCCCAAGATTTGGGTTAATAATTCGTTGGGGAGCTTTCTTGCACGAATCAGGAGAGACAGGCAACCGTTAGATTATGGACAGAAGCGGACAAGTTTCTGTGCATACTACCTAAGTTTAGGCAGTACAACTTAGGGGTCGAAAAGAGACGTTTGTACATCGGGGGCATTTCAATAAATAGTGATAGATCAAGTCTTACAGCAAGACGAACACGATTACCTACCTATAGGTACATATATGTAGGTAATATTTCTGGCATTTCCTCATGCACTTGGGTATAACTCAACAAAAAGCCGGGATCAATAATCAAACAAAGCAGAACAAGTAGCACCCAGATATACCTATACGTCTAGGGAAACTAAGGAGACTGGAGTAGGTAGGTGGTTTATGTATATTTCGGCGGCAGAAGCTTGCGCCTTAGTATTTCAAAGCTTCGTTTCCAATGATGCTTGTGAGCACCTTAAGTCCGCCGTAACACCGAAGTTTAAGTGGCCTCCCCCACCATGATTATTATTACACTGGGCAGCTTCCCCCGGGCTATCGGTGGCGTCATGTATCTTAACCATTTAACCGCATTCTCAACCTCTCTTGGGTGTACAATGACAGTGTAGATGAAGTGTCGTAAAGCGACTACTAACCAGCTGTAGTGCTTGAGCCTTACCACTTTTATATCCTCGCTTGGTCGGTTACCCTCACCATTTGGACCCTTATCATTGCCAAGCCCGCTTTTCCGTGACCGTCCCGGTGCAACCGGAGCAAGCTATATCATCAGAGTCTATCACAATGAGCAGCTCAAGGTCTCAGTCAGAGGACATAGAGGATCAGCACACAGATCCCTATTTTGATGCTGAAGAAGATGAGGACGAGAATGAAGATCCCGACTACAACGATGAAGAGGATGAGCAAGATGAAGACGATATGACCCATGACTTGTTTGAAGAAGAAGAAGACGAGTTTCACGGTACGCCCTTAATTCTTCGTTGCATAGAACTTATGTTTAACTAACCCAAGTGATTCCAGATGCCGAAGAGGGGAACCTGGGCTTTATCGTCCAGGTGGAAGGTGGTGACGAGGGACAAGGCGGTGAGGTTTCAGAAGAAGCGACCGCAGCACGATCCGCCATAGAGCGACGAGTCATCAACCTCATAGCAAGTGCGTGTCTCGATTCCCTACCTACGCGACTAGCTTACTGACACGTGAGCAGATGTAGGGAGCCGCGCTGGGTTGGTCTCGCAACGTGAGATCCTCAATCTCTTACGCGGCCGTAATCTAGGCATTTTGCTCAATAACGACGATGATGACGATGACGATGGTAATTGGGGAGCTACTAGGTTACGGAGACGACGAATTTTGGATCCCAACAGATTTCCCAAGGTTCCAAGTGAGAAAGGGAGGGAACTTATGAACTCGGGGACCTTTGGGGCTGTTGATATTTCATCACCTATGAGGAAAAAGAAGCAGCTGGCACGACGCATACTTGAGCGGGAGCTGGGCACAGGTGATAGATCGTACCGCAGGATGAATCAGGGTATGATAGCACAGGTGAGTCGTACTGATCAACCCAAACCGGATACGTCGTCCGTTGACCTGAAGTAGTCTATGATCCCTCGCACTGACGCGGATATGATCATCAACTACGACGACAACGTCTACTCTGGACAGTTCTCAGATGACGGAAATTTCTTTTATTCTTGTGTCAAGGACTTCAAGGTCCGGATGTACGACACTTCCAACCCGTACAACTGGAGGCATTACAAGACAGTTGCGTTCCCATTCGGATCTTGGACTCTGACCGATGCATCGCTGAGTCCAGATAACAAATGGCTGGCGTACACATCTATCCAGAGCAACGTCTGTTTGGCACCCACAGATCCAAACGATACGGGCGATCCGTATACTTTAAGCTTATCAGAGCATGGTAGCCGACGAGGAACATGGCGCGACTCCTTCGGTATCTGGTCCATTCGGTTCTCGGGAGACGGTCGCGAGCTCGTAGCGGGGACAAACTCACGCTCCATTATCGTCTACGACATCGAAACTCGGCAAGTGCTGGAGAACATCGAAGGACATGAAGATGACGTGAACGCCGTATGTTTCGCAGACAAATCATCGCCACATATCTTATACTCAGGCAGCGACGACACAACAATCAAGGTCTGGGACAGGCGGAGTATGGGCGACGGGCGGGAAGCGGGTGCATTCGTGGGGCACATCGAAGGACTTACATATATGGACAGCAAAGACGACGGACGGTATCTTCTAAGTAACGGGAAAGACCAGAGCATGAAGCTATGGGATCTGAAGATGATGTACACGTCGGCACAATTCCGGGAGAAGAACCCGCGGCGGCACACGCCGTACAGCGACTTTGACTACCGGTGGAGCAAGTACGACGAAGACGACTGGTTCCCGCATCCGGACGACAACTCGGTCGTCACGTTCCGAGGTCACAAGGTGTTGCGCACGCTAATCCGCTGCCACTTTTCGCCGCCAGGGAGTACCGATTCGCGATACGTGTACTCGGGCTCGCACGATGGGAAGGTTTATATCTGGAACATGGACGCCACTCTCGCCGGCGTCGTCGACGTGAAGAAAACGACGCAGCAGGAGAAGTCGCTTCCCAGGGACTACCGTCAGTACTACGACCGTCGTGGCTTTCCTGGTTGGTCCACCATCGTCCGGGATGCGAGCTGGCATCCTACCGCGCCATTTATAGCCGGTAAGTTTAACACCATTCTGAATTTCACGATCGGAGAAACTAACAAGGATACAGCATCTTCTTTGAATGGGTGGGATAACGCTCTCGGTACGGTCTCGTTACACTCTTACAACGAAGGTAGTCTTGACGAGGGCTTCCCTGGGATGGGCACGGCGTATGACGAGAAGCTGCAACAGGTGAGCGATGAGCGTGATGAAGAGGAAGATGATGACGATGAAGAAGATTTCGACGCCGGATGGTGATTAAAAGATGGTAGACATGACGCAGCTGTAAGATGTCAAATTCCTACTGGCTGAGAGCTGACCAGCACACGACTTGTCAAGTTCCGTAAACATATTTTCCACATGAAGCATAGTAGCAGTATGTATGACATGACCTATCAGATAGAAACTGATTATTGGAAAGAGGCTTGCATAACACCCCACGTCATTATCAATAACAACCACGGCATCAGTATGCCTAAATTAGATCAGAAAAAAAATTTCGAGTTTTATTTTCTCTTTAAAACTCCGCCCAAGTTCGCAAGCAAATGCAATGTTTGTTTGTACAGTGACATAGTAGATAAAGCCTATTAACAGCTCGAGACCACCACCAGCACTATTCACACTGGTGGTATGTTCCAATGGCACTCATTTCATGTCAATTAACCCATTCCAGTCCTAGGCCGAGCCATACACACAGGCAGTCCGCCGTTCTCGGTCTGTCTGGCCTGGAAGAGTAGGTTGGTTTAACAGTCGTTATGTATCTCGCCGCACCGCAATTGATGGGTTTCGGTAGTAGTGGGCAATTATCATGTCGATTTCCCGCCGCCCATATTGCATGTATCCGGTCCCGGTAGCTTCCCCTTTTCTCACCATCGACTTATGCGCCTCCAACCAGGACGTTGTTGACGGGGATGTGAACTGGAAAGGACCGTGTTAGCGCATATTCATAAGGAGTGGAAGCCAGGAATTCGCATACTTAGCTTGACGAGGTATCCAATGGCGCCCATGACCACGAAACCGACGCCTACGGCCTGGCAGATCTTGATGTACTCGTTGCGGTCGGGCTTGGTGCAGCGGTTGATGAACTGTGTGCCGTCCTTGACGAAGTCCTTCTGGACGTCGATGAACTCTGTTATCTGGTCGGCCATTTTGTGTATATATTTGAGGAGTTGAGGACGTGAGTATTGCGCTCCAGGAATGTAGAGCAGATCAGATCAGTCAAGTGGCGAGGGAGAAAGACGTTCGTGGGCAATGCGATGCGAAAGGTGGAACGTGATGCGCTGTCCAGAAGCTCGACAACTACTAATAAGAAAGATGCGGCCAGATTTCCCCTGCTCGGGGGCTTCCTAGATTCTGGGGCGCACGCTAGACTGTAAATAGTTAAGTGCTCAATGAGCAACACCTCGGGAGGCTGATGTGCGATTGTCTGGCGTACGTCAGCCACAGGGCTCTGAGGCGTTGAGCCTCATTTTGCGCATCCCCCAGAATCTCGAATGGGGAGCCCCCTTTCCACTAAATCAGGCAATTATAGTGGGTCGGCGCGCTGAGGCCAGGCGGCATTGCGCGTTGATGGAGCGAACAATAGTGGCCGGGGTCCCCCCAAGGTAACCCAATTAAGCACCTAAACTACCTAGGCTAGTAGCTACCGTAGGGACTTGATAAGCCGAGCCCAACCTCGAGCTCTGAACAACCTTCATCTTTTTTTTTTGACTCGTACCACAACCATGTCATCAGCGTCCACAACTTTTCCTCCATCCTGTTACAAGTCTTTGCTAATATCTCAATACTGCTAGACACTTGTCCCCCTCTTTTAGACCACCATAATACCTACTCGCCTACCATCATCTTCATCTCTATTTCTCAAGCCGGTACTAAACCCCGGACACCTGACCTTACTAGCAACGACCATCATCTATCTTTCGCGACGCTTTCCACGATTACGCTCGGCTTGATATCCATCGACTCCTCTTTATGCGACCACCCGCTGTTGGCTTGACCTGATACAACCCCTCCGGCTAACTGAAGCAATCATACGTGTACACGTACGCATTACACACACAGAGAGAAAGAGAGACCATCAAAGGTTTTGGGCTTGGCAGTGCAGACAGTCTTGTCCGCCTCGCATTTCTGTTTTCTTTTCTCTCGGGATTGTACTAGAATCTCTGTCTAGTTGCCCGACTGCCTGTACTTGTTCGCATCATCTCTTGAAGTCCGAAGGTCTGGACGCTATTTATCGACCCGCGTGTACCTAGGGAGACTTGGCCGAGATTGCGAGCACAGAGCTTCGTCTTGACGCCTTCGGTGGTTCAGCCTCCGTTCGGCCAGTGAGCTAGCGTTTTGTCCACGCGTCTTTTTCTACCGCTGGTCTTTGAAACAGGACAAGAAGCTTGGGGTTGCCCGAGAGAGGGGCTTGCGTTCGGACGGTCCAACATGTACGTATGATGCTATATCCTGTGAGATGTCTTTTTCTTCGTTTCTATTCATCTTTCTCCGGGTCACTTTTCTATATGTATTCTCTTCTAGATCACTGATACAACGGACCAAAAGACGCCAGGCACTTCTTGTATCTTACTCCGAATACACTCAGTTGCTAGATACACACTCGTCCCCTTAACCACATAAAACACTTTGAAACTCCATAACATATAGCCGTATCTTGTCTTTGAAGATGGCCGACGAGGATTTCGAGATTGACGTCTACGGCGACGCCAACCCTGACTCGGATTCTAAGGGCGACGAGTCCAACCCCCAAACCTACGATAGCAATACCAGTATTACGATTGCCAACGGCTCCAACCCTCCGGAGTCCGTCAATAATGACAGCCATCACGGCAACTACGATAACCGGGATCAGGAGGGCCACGATGAGCATGGTGCCCCAACACGTCAATACCAACAGGGAGTCAAGCGGAAGGGAGAATCCGACGATAGGCCAATCGATCCTGGTGCCACAAACTGTCTCCTTCTTTCAGACCTGAACTGGTGGACAACTGATGATGATATCCGTGGCTGGGTTGCGAATGCTGCTTCTGAAGAAGAGCTGAAGGACATCACATTTAGTGAGCACAAGGTCAATGGCAAAAGCAAAGGGTGTGTACAATCTTCCCAGCATGAGTAGGCCACGGAGTTACTGACAGCGAATCATATAGGCAAGCATACCTTGAGTTCACTTCCCAACAGGCAGCTACCGCCGCCAAACATCAGATTGAATCAGCGGGCTTGGAGGGTACACAACCTGGCGGGAAGAAGCATAATGTCATATACTCCAGTCCGGTCAATAACCCGTTTCGTACTCTACCGAAAGATGCACCTGCTCGAGGCAAGGACAATCCGGCTTCCCGAGGCGGTGCCAGCGGCAACTTCAACGACCGCGGCGGTGGCAACTTCCGGGGTCGCGGTAATTTCAACGGACCTCGTGGCGGTGGTTTCAACCGAAATTTTGCAGGAGGTAACATGGGTGGCGGCGGCGGCGGCTTTCACAACAATAGCAACATGGGCGGAGGCGGCGGTGGCTTCGGCAACAACATGGGAGGCGGAGGTAGTTTCGGCTTCGGCAACATGCCCGGTGGCGGTGGTGGCAACTTCGGCTTCCGGGGAGGCATGATGGGCGGTAACATGGGTGGAGGCATGCGAGGAGGAGGTATGCGCGGCGGACGAGGCGGTGGTATGGGTCCCGGTATGAACCCTGGTGTCGGCGCTGGCATGAACAATGGCATGATGGGTGGTATGGGGGGCATGGGTATGCCAATGATGGGCTTCCAACAGCCTCATTTCAACCCGGCCTTCTTCGGCGGCAACCAGCAGGCCGAATGGCAAAACCCACACGGCGCCAAACGACCACGAGGGGAATAGTCAGGTCATCGTTGGTGGTTACACGTGCGACCGTCTAATCATTGGATTTCACTACTGAGAAATTTCGGCGTTTTATTTTTATTTCATGGGTTGATTGGCCACGGATGGCCAGGGCGAAAGGAAAGGAAGGGAAAGGGTAAAGTGAGCATGGTTTTCCCCCTCGAGGTTATGGCGGCATCCATTCAGACAGAAGACTGTCGGCATGGCTCAGTCGGCTTTGTGTAGATTATTATTTATACCTCTCTCGCATTATTCCCCATCCACGATAGAGTGTTTGGGGAATAAGAGGTATCGAACGAACTGTTAAACCTTTGCGAAGCATATGATACCGCTCTAGTAGGGGCAAGATCAATAGTAACCGCCGTTAGGTTGATGCAAGATTCCGAATATTTGGTGAGCTATTATCATAGTGATTAATCATTGAATATGAAGCAGAGTTTGAGATGAATGGTCCTCTTGTTTTTACTAAGGAGTTGATACGCGCAAACTGGAGCTATCAGTTATTCCAATTTACCTCTGCCTTGTGCTAAAATTTACGATAACCGGTAAGTATCTTTTCTGACTCTAGGTAGATTTACAGACACTTGGTTAGGTGGGTTGTTCATTTGCTCGCGCTTCAGAAGCTCAATAAAAGCTATCTATATATACGCCTCTATATATGAAATTCATGTCATAGTAACATTATCGTAATATTATCCTACACACCATCTCGCCGTCCTGGTGTAACGTAGAAGATGCTAATAGTTGTGTCCCGTTTCTTGACTAGAAAGGCAAAGGGGGAGAAATGAGCAGTGACTGGTGTGAAGCGAAGCGAAGGGTTAGGACCTTACCTAATGACACGACAAAGTAATTGGTTAGCGTTTCTCTTTTAATCTAGCCCGCGGCCACTACCATCGTGGGAGGTGGAAAAGTAAGGTGACGAGGAAAATCCCTCCGCGCGCAGTCCGCGGCGAAGGCTCCTTAATTATAAGGGTCCCCCTGCCGGGGGCTTTGTGCGGGCTAGGCCTTGTTGGATGATAGAATACATCACATATCCGTAGCTAACCTTTTGTTTAGCCGAGTATAAATGAACAGGTTACTATTTAATACTGATATTGTCACAAGGGCTAGAGTACTAGGGCTTGGCAGTGTGTTCAGTATTGCAATAATCTTCCTGGGCGTCAAGGAGGCCTAGAAGTTCAAGTTCCTCTTTCGAGCCCAAGCGGCGAATCTGGGTTTTTTATATATACAAATGGCTTCGCTCTTGCGAGCTTAGATCATCCTAGGTCATCCTAGATAATTCAGGTCCGTCCGTATTGCTATCATTATGTTTGCTTAAGCCCACTATGGTAGCAAACATGATATCTAAGAATAGGTACGGGTAGCTGAATATTGAAGCAGTGTAAGTGCTTACATAAATCACTGCCAAGAGGTCGAAAATTCACGTGATGGGCTAGTGAATAAGGGGATCTTTGTGATCAATATTGTACACACTTAGCTACACACACCTCAGTTTTTTGGACCTCAGCACTTAGTTTTTCAATTGATTTTTCGTTGATTTCCCTTACGATTGCTTGAATATCTACTACCTTACGTGATCACACGAGTCCCCATTGATTTAGTATAGCTTGATTCTGCCAGTCTGGGATGCGTAATATTCAGATTTCCTCCTAGACTGGGGTTCACGGGATCTGCAGTGACCCGTGGCCGTTTCAATATACGAACCCGCTTTGCAGATTGAATACCTGATATCGTCGACCATGCCCCGGTATACGGGTAGTTGCATTCCCCTTCCTAGGGCCGGTCCGTGTGACAGAGATATCTATACTCTCTAGGTTCCTCAAAGCCTGCTCCCCGTATTACTTGCAGTGCTCCTGGTAGCTCCTTGCCCGCTTCGATCATTTCCCACAGGCGCTGTGCCTGGTCACATATTCGAAAATGTCTCAAAAAGCCATCTGTTGTATAAAGCTTTTCGGCTGTCGCATCCTTTTCGATTGTACTGACTGTTTTGTTATGTGATCGGGCGTAATGGCACCCCAGACACGAAAGTCCACTTTCGACGACGTGGCTGTTGCTACGCCTATCGTAGAAAGGAAGTGGGCAAGATGTCATATAGTTTTCGTTGAAAAACTGTTTCCATGGTGGTACCGGATGGGGCGGCTGTCCGGAAATTATCGCAGCCTGATGTATAGAAACAATGGTATGTTTGTAGTCCTTTAGTTCGAGTGGCCGGTCTTCCAAGGTATATGTTCCTGGCAAAGCCTGAAACAAATTGAGTTGTTCCAATTGGGATTTGGTCAAGCCAAACTCTTTTCTGGCTCCAGCAAGTGATTGCATTCGTAGTTCCGGGGCTCTTTGGAGGCATGAAAAACAGCATCGTTTCCAAGTCGGGATTGATATAAATCCCGAAAATTCGCCGCAAATAGCACAAGCCGCGGTGCATAGTGCCGTATCAATATCTACCAAGGAAACTTTAGCAGCAAGCTGCGATGGCGGCCCGAATAAGGCGCGAAGAAGGATATAGGCATGTTCAATAACCCTCTGATATTTTCCATGTGGTATGGAATCTACAATATGCCTCGCTTCGAGATTTAACTGTCGAAATCTAATGAGAGACTCTATGTCGATATTTTCTAATATCGTGTATAAGATATCCATTGGCAGTCGTCCAATATCTGGGCCGAGGGTTGCATTAGAAGGCCTCGAGAATGTATATGTCATTCCATCCCAGACGCCGAGGAATTTATTACTAGGATACCATATGACGCTATGACGAAACTTGCTGTTGTAATACGCAAGTCTCTTGACAATGGTATTGGCATCTTCCATACGGAATTGGTATACATTCTCAGATTGCAACCCTGCAGGGATGACGGGATCCATCTTGAGATTGAGTAGCACACTTGAGTAAGGGGGAAAGTAGCTTTAGTACTTGTTGTTAGAGTGTAATGACCGTAGTGATGGGCACGCAGTCCGTAATCCGTCAGGGTTTAATTTGAGGCGAAAAAGTTAACAGAACGTTTGGATTCGAAGCCGTGATGGAAGGCAGCCAGATTCATTGACAACCTTTAGATGCGCTGAGCGACAGGTATCATAAGAGAAATCGGAAGTGAAGCTACCGGGAAAAGATACACTCGAATACGGCCAAGTGGAGAGTCATGGCCAGTAGTGGTTGATAGATGAATGGTCTGAATCTTCTCAAGCCTGAAGGAGGTCGAAGCAGCATAGATATCCAAAGAAATATTATATGGATAGAAAGGGAAGAATCAGCGTTACTTTCAACGAAAGAAGAGGGGTAAAAACAAGGCGTTGAGACGGTGAGGCGAGTAGTATTGAGATGGAACGCTGTGGCGCTTATTGATACCGTGGCAATACAGGCCACGTTGCGAGAACGCCACAAAGGATATGTATTCCAGGTGTGTACTTCCAATTATATTAAGACATCTCAAGTTCCATAAGCGCAGGTAATGAAGCTATGCTTATAACTATGATGTGACATGACGAGATGGCATTTATCCCTATATTGGTTGTGTCTGTAGACTATGGAAGAAATAGTTTGAATGGTGTATTTTGATATAATAGTGGAGAGGAAATACTAAGTATGCGAGTATGTGGGTGCTGGAGGGCTTCATTGTTGAATATTTGTACATGATTTCAAGGATTTAGCGTGTATTTTCACCAGAGCAACATAATCCATTAGACCACTTGCCTAGCGCGGCGTCCTCGCTGCGCCCTTATCTATGTTCCACCACATAAACGTACGAGACCATAATGATGTAGGAGAAGAATCACGTAGGGACTATGGGTTAGATCGAAAAGGGTAGTAGCGCTTAGGCCGCTTTCCTTCCCATGATAGCAGCCATATCATTCGGGGATATCGAATTACAGTGGTATCGCTTTTAGACATGACGACAAGAGCATTTTAAGGAGCTTTTTCCAGCCCTTTTAACTATCTACGGAGGGTGAAACACACGAGTCAGCAAGCATCTCTCGCGTGTCAACTTCGATTCAGCGATACAGGGGGGGCGTAGAACCACTAAGGAAAGAGAAAGAGAAACTTAGGTAGATATAGGAGGATTGGAGGGGCTACAGGCATCAGTACACCGGTCTGACAATCGGTAGACATTTCAGATTATACACACTTCTATTCTACTAGGCAGGTTTTAACGCAGTGCTACGTGAGGCGTATTCTACCCGAGGCAGAACCCGAGCCCAGCCCAACGAGCGATGCTTCATTGCCCCCCCTATCCAGCCATAGACTTAGTAGGTCAAGTAGTGCCCACCGTATTGAAGTTCCGCGTATCCAAATTACAACTTTCGATATATGGTTACTTAGTACCAACACATGTTTATTCATCATTTGATAGGTATCAAGGCTTAGGACAATATTTGGCGATTGACACCGCTGTATGAACTACTTAATTATATCAATGCTAGGCTCTAGTCCGACACGTACTCATCTGGCTCCTCCGTTAATATCGAACCCCGTTTCACCAATTGATGGCCAGTCGGCACCTGCTCCGAGAATGATTGTCGCAACTTCATCCTCTCCTGAGTCAGCTTCTTATCGAACGAATCCCGAACCTTGAGAACTTTCTGGACATGTTCCAAGCGCAATTTCTTGCGCTCAAACGTCGCGATTGTCCTCGCCGTGTTTAAGGTGTTGTAGATCTCGCGTCCGTTGAGGTTACGATCCGCAAGGATCTTTACGGCTTCGCCCACATCGTCGATACCAAGCTCGTCAGCGGGTAGCGTCCTCAGAGCCTGCGTCCACATTTGTCGTCGAACTGAAGTGCCTGGGGGCGTAAACCCTAGCGCTAGGTGAATCCGCGACTTCATCGCCCAGTCGAACGTCTCAACCCGGTTCGTCGTCAGAAATATGATCCCTGAAAAATACTCGAGCTCTCTGAGGAAGATGGCCACGAGAGAATTTCGTTCTGCATTGCCAGCTTTCTCTTCGCGCATCTCAAGAAATACGTCGGCCTCGTCTAGGAGTACAATTGCTTTCCATAGTGTTGCGTATTGCAGGAGGCGTCGGAGATTACGCTCAAAGATGAATGATCTATCCTGTCAGTGGATACCTTGTTTTTAGAACTGATTAGGCGAACTTACAGTCGCTCCGTGTCAAGACTGGCCATTGACGTCGAGATCAGAGCCTTGTGTGTCAACTCTGCCGACGACTCGGCGCTAAGCGTCTTTCCTGACCCCGGAGTGCCATGGAGCAGTATGACCAAGCCCTTCCCCTTTTGCTCCGGTTGGTCTCGTGCGTTTTTGGGGTATGAATGTGAGGTTACTAGTGCTTGGAGGACTAGCTTCTGTTCTTCTTCTAAAATCAGGTTCTCCCATGCGTCGGGTTTCCATTGAACAGGATGTACGTTTTGCACTAGAAATCGACACCATTCCTTCTTAGCGAGCGAGTACCCAATCGTGAACGGAGGGCAGAAGATTGGCTCGAAGTTGGTTTTGATGATCCTGGGAGTTTTAGATGAGTGGTCTTCCTGAAAGGTTGCTTTGTCAAGAACGACCCTCCCCGTTTCCTAGAAACAGCTCCAGTCAGCGTTGATCGATCCCTTGAAATCCCTTTTATGATGTACTTACTGTATACGGAAGCCAAATGGCTTCTGCTCTGTCCATATCATAGTCCCAGAAGGACCAAGGCGGATCTTTAAGATATTGGGCCAGTCCGTCGTACGTTTGTACGGAACAACCGCGGAGATCCAGAAATGTTTTACCTCTTCTCTCTAAATTCTCCTCGAGATCAGCGCCATGGTAATATTTCCTGGGATATATTGGTAGTTCAGTAATAACTGCAGGATTCTCAGCGCCAAAGTCTTGTTTCTGTATCAACCTGATCTTGTGCTCTGCGACGCCAGCGACTTTCCCGTCATGGTCTGTATATCTACAGTGGACTTCAAAGTATGGACCTATCTTCTTGTTCTCCTCGTACGCAGTCTTAACACAGCGCAGCAGCCAACCATGTCCCATGACTGTCGTGTAAAGCACATCACCTGGTCGGAAGATCACCCACGCGGCGAGGTACGTAATTTGGCCTCGCGTTATCATGTTTATGATCTTCGTTCGTTCAGGTCCCACCTCGTTTTCCATAAACTGGAATAGTAGGTTCAAGTGCATGCGTGTCTCATTGTCGACTGTCTCTTTTCGGTAGTTGTCTAGCTCGTCCCAATAGTGAACTAGCATTTGAAATGGGTTGCTGATCTCGAAGGGCGACTTGAAGTCTGATGGAACGTATGGGTACGATCCGACAACATCGCGAAAAATCTTGAGTAACTGAGGAGAATTGACCTTAAGAGTCACGGATTTTGGCGCCGATTGGTCATCGACCGTGAACTCGCGGTTGATGATGAGTGCGTATGTATTGTCAGCGTGACCTCTGGCTTCATTCTCAAAAGGATCGACGATTGGCTTGACTCGCAGTCGCCCTTCTTTGTTAGGAACTGTGTGGTAGGTCTTGAATTCGCAGCGAGAACCGAATTGGCCACCCTTGGAGACCGACATGGGTGTTTCACGTTGCTCTGGCATCTCTGAAATACAGACACCTATACGAAATAATTACTACACAATGAAATGGGATGGACCATGAGGAGAAATCACATCGGCAAGGTAAATAAGCAAGTCGGTTAATTCTTTCATCGCACAAATAGGCAGGGATGGTACCAACTTAGGGCATTTCTTAAGGCTCGTACGGCAAGCAGGCTATGGGATATTTCACATGTACTCCGAGACGCAGTTACATCAACGAGACAGATCAGCTCGTCAATCACATTGTCCGTAGAGGATTACTTACCTCATCCTCCACTTTTTTTATCAATTACTCAACCTGTCTAGCTGAGCATTATGCAATATGATGTAGCCGAGTCTAAGGCGGTCGAAAGCTGAAGGCAAATTTTATTCATTAATCCTTTATCAGCGACCCGATGAGGCGAGATGACATGTTTTCCCCGCCGGGGTACTAGAGATTGAAATACGGGGACGGTGTAGTTCACATCAATTTTATTGGTGGTGTCGGTTAAGGTTGCATTTGGCCCCCAAAAATTACTGCGCAATGTACTAAGTAGGTAGATCATCTCGCCCCTAAGCATCACCAAGTGGGTAAGCACCGCCTGATCATGGTACTATTTCCTGGCGCGACTGTATTGCGCCTGGATGTGTCCTTTTCTTGAATCAGTTGTGAAGCCGCTGTATCAATATTCCTTCGCAGCCCACTTCATGAGTCTATACGAGTGCCTTGATTGATGATTCTACTATGAACCCTTCCGCCTCCACACTTGGCCAAACCGGGGGCGCTGGGGGAATAGGCGCCCCCAGGCAACTTTCCACTGCAATTGATGAGTTTCTTGAGGAACTAAAGCAAAAACATAAAGAGGATTCAAACAATCCATTCCTCCAGACGCTCACCACCTATGCGGAAACGCCACGTTCAGATGATGGGCTGTCCCAAAGCGAAGCGTCAGCTCAAGAGCTGCAAATCTCCATCTCGGAGCTTGATGCCCAAAAACGAACTAGGAAGAGTTATCGGCTACTTCACCGGCTGAGCCCTTTCCTCGAAATATTTAAGACTGTGTTGAAAAAATGTGAATCATTGGCTCAAGCAGCTCCGTTTGGCGTGGCTATAGCGTTCGCGGGAGCCCGCATCGTGCTAGAGATGGCCCTCGCAGTTGAGGAATACCTTGAGATTGTCGTCACGGCTATGGAACGTATCGCGGGAATCCTAGAAGTCTACCAGAGACTCGCTTCGTCTCCCGATTTGGGTACGCGACTTGTCAATTCGTACAAGGAGATCATTACGTTCTGGTATAAATTGTCTAGAGTACTGTCGTCTCCTAAGTCCAAAGGTATCCTCCCTAGGACCTTAGTTACGCCTTTGAAAAAGGAGACAGAGGAATCTCTTAAAAACTTGCAAGAAGATATGCAAATCAATTTAGGGATATCCCAGGCATCTGGCTTGCTGATGGCTGATATGGACCGCCAAGCTAGAGCAGAAGCAGATCAAAGGACTCTGAAGAATGACATTAGGCGATGGATAATGGGGCAGAGTGGTGCCGACTTTAAAGGCGACTATGAAATCCAACTGGACCTACGACACGAAAATACATGCACCTGGATTCTCGAAGATAGACGGTTCCTAGATTGGTATGAGTCCAGAGATAACGCGCTGCTCTGGTACAATGCACAGCCCGGATCTGGAAAAAGCGTACTTGCGTCTGCGGTAATAGACTACTTGGCTCAAAAGGAAAAGAAGGTGGCGTACTTCTTCTATTCCTTCAGTAAGAACTCCAGCCGCCACGTTTCTGATGGCTTTCGAACACTGGCTCTGCAGTTGCTCGCCTTCGTTGGAACACCATCTGATAAGTTGGTCGATTTGTATGAGAAAGAAACGCAATTCTCGCCTTATTTGAACAATCTTCGCGTCATGACGAATGTTGTTCATGAGCTTACCACTCGTAACGATGACCTTTACGTAGTTATCGATGGTATTGACGAGTGCGAGGACGAAAAAGAGATGTTGAACTTCATTGAATGGCTCCTAAATGAGCCAACTCTTGGCACAGTCAGGTGGCTCTTCACCAACCGTGTGTCGGAAATTGAGAAAACCTTGAAGAAGCTGCAGGCCGTGGAAGTCTGCCCTAGTCCGGAAAACATACGAGCGGATATTCAAAACTATCTTTCGAAGAAGATTAGGTGCAAACACTGCCTGCGTGCGTGGACAAATGAATGTGACAACAATTTTCTCATCGCCAGATTCGTATCTGAGACTCTGGGAAAACTCACAAGCGAGGAAGACATTGAAGCGGAATTGAAAATGTTTCCGAAAAAGCTCAATGGTTACTATGCGCGTACACTAGCGAAAATTGATGCTCGGGGCCGAATGGAACAACTGGTCGCTAGGTAAGTCAAGAACCAGTCTTTCTGATTTTTACGTGTAGATTCTTACCTTCTTAGACGGATATTTCTCATATTAAGCTCCGCACAGCAAGCCATGTGTGTTGACGAACTAATCGATGCGCTTGCGATTCAGCGCGGAAGTCAGGATTACAGTACCTCTCGAATACCGAAAGAGGAACTCGTTCGAGACCTCTGCGGATCGCTCATTATTGTCGAAGAACACGTATCGGAGTCAAATCGGAGTCAGCTTATCAGATTTTGTCATAAGAGTGTTAAAGATTTCTTCCATCAGAATCCAAAAACTACCGACTTAGGTGTGGATAAGTCCCTCCACAAGTACTTCGTTGCTCCGTCCAACGCCCACGAAGAGATAGGATTGGACTGTCTGACATACCTCATGTATAGCAGATACTCTAAGCATATAGATCTCGGGTTCTTGGATAGCGCGATCCCAAAAGAACATGCCTTTTTGAGATATGCGGCTACGTTTTGGTTCCAACATCTTGGGGATAAGTTCATCAGCAAACCATCTCCAGCGGTTTCTAAGGCTGTCCAAGAGTTCATAAGCAGTAAGAACTTCTGGAACTGCTTGCGTGTGCAAAGCTATGTGGTACCGTACTTGTTCGGGAGATACATGAGCCAAGAGCGCAGGTTTAAGATGGCCATCAAAGGCCGAGAGTGGAAGGGAGATGATAGCTTCGCGGTGCCATTACCGACCTGGCTGGGCGACCAGTCCCCTGATAACCTTCTCAGAGACCAGTCACTGTGCCATTTTGCTGAAGAATGGCGTGAGGTGATCATCACGCATCCGCATGGGCTGGATCAGTGTGTCTCCATAAAACCTTTCGCCAATTCATGCTGGCTCAAGTCTCTCGCGAAGGCTAACACGGTAAAATGCGTGAACCTGGAAGGCGCATTTGGCAGCGATATTTTAACAGCTTCGAAAATCCTCGGGGTAGGCTTCAGCAGCAAGAAACTGTGGGTTGATGTGGCTTACCAAACGAGAGATGGCCCAGAAGACATGATATGGCGTATAAGACAACCGTTGTTCAAAGCTAATGCTCAACCCCAACGGTCAAACCAGAGGCTCCCCATTGACTCCGGCATCCTGGAATGGGCGATTTGCCCCTTGGTAACAGATGATGTTATGAGTGAGCTTGTTGCCTACAACATCGACCTACATAACCTGGACTTGAGAAAGGCAAATCGTGAATACAGTGAACGAATCGAATCCCCTCAACATGTTCACGAAAAGCGAACGATATCTAAGACAGGGTGGGAAACTCTTGCGCATTATGTTGAGTCGGGAAGTGATAACGAAACTTCCATACATGTGATGCATATGTCTAGAAAGAGCAGGACAAAGTTTTGTCTCGGATTTAGTGAAAATGATGACGAACATGATGGTGACGATTCTGACGAGTCTTCAAAACAGACATCAGATGCAGAGTCAGACAGCGAAGACGAATTCTCTGATGACGATACCTCGTCGGAGCAATCAGATGAAGAGTCTACCACCGGAGAGACGAGCACGGACGAATCTGATGTTGAAAGTAGCTTGGAGGATCATGATGACACGGACTGTCTGATACTGATTTCAAAGGATCGCCCCCCTTACTGGACAAAACCATGGACACACCCGCCACTGGTGTGGTCGAGGATAGCATGCGCCTTGCATCCCACTGAGCATCTAGTGGCATTCATGCATACACCGAGTCAACTCGAAGTCGTCGACCTTGAAAAAGGCACGCAAGTCTCTATAAATGTGTTAGGCCTTATAGATGAACCGAAAGTCGGGCTGGCCAGCACCCGAGGTTCGTCCAGACACTTGCCTTCAAAAAGACGACTCAAAGTTGTGACTGACTAGTGACACAGAGCTCCGTTTCTCCCGCTGCGGAAAGCATGTTTATTGCCTCTCCATTACATTCAATCAGAAGGAGCATAGCACCGAATGCACTGTCATGACATTTTCCTTCAAGTTTCCCCTCGATGAGAGCGACGGCGACACAATCACAGCAACTCAACTCAGCTGTGTCGTCTACACCTTCGCCGATCCGTTGCTAGCTATCCACTCTCCTTTTGCACTGACGTACTGGTGTGATAATCATGTTATTATCGCCCTACCGCCTCTCACATGTAATCCCAAGATTCTCAAGATCGCCCTCGATAGCGATCGCGTCTCGACATTGCGCAACCCGATCTATTTCCCCGCATCCACACCCTGTCGTGACCCCCGACTCGTCTATAGACCGAATACTAAGGACTCCGAAGGCTATGTTTTTCTCGTTCTTAACGCCGTCCCACCCGCGAAGAACGCAGCGGTTGATACGAGCTCTCCAGTCGTCGCGCTACGTTGGGGTGTCTCAGATGAGGAGGGTTGGCGCTCCTGGAATAATGAAGATGCTACTGCACCGGATCTGACGAACGACTGCCCACTTTGGAACTTCATGCGCGGCAATTTTGTCGAGAGCGGGAAGCCGTTTAGTGTCCCTGTTCGATGTGGCTTAAATTGGACGCGCAAATCGTATCTTAGCTGTGCTTGATGGATGAATCATAGAGTTCGTGGTGTTCGTCTCTATCATGCAGCAACTAAACATAAGGGCTCGCTTCATCGGGCGCGTGTTTCGTGATTTTAAGATCAACATATTTTAACTTAGTTGGGTGCGCCTAGGAAGATATACATGACTTGACTATTCCCAGGCGTCCTTCTCAATAAACTACCTCTAACAATTCAACTGCACCAGAAACGGTCATTTGAGCTATATCTTTAAATTTTCTGCCCTCCCTCATAGCCCGATCATGAAACTAACTTCTCACGCTGTAAACCAATTTGAAGGATATTCAACTGGAAAATCAACTTCCTTGAACTCGTCAGTTTTCTTGGCTTGGAAGGAGAAACCAACACATACCTTCGAATATCCAAGATCCTTAGCATCCCTTACAAAGGAACGCACATTTTAGAGCTACCCCCAAGCACGTCATCAGGTACGCATTTGAAGCCGGTAGGACATGTAGTCCCGCCGCCAATACCACCTCCGAAGCCGCCGCATGATGGCGACGGAACGCACAGCGGCTTGTCGTTGACGATGGCACAGAACTGTGGCAGCCCAATGCTATTGCCTATCACACGCGGACAGTTTAAGTCACAGGCTTGGCAAGCCCTTGGCGCGGGCGATGCAGATGCCGCTACTGCCAGGAGGGCGTGAATAATGATGGTGGAAAGTTGCATCGTGAGCTCTGAGATAGGTGAATCTTGGGTGTTGGGCCCGTTTGGGATATTTAGAAGTAGGTGTGCTAATGCTGCTTCCTCGATAGGATAATTTGCAGGAGACGGCGGCTTCTTGGGCTTTTATTCTCAAAAATACTGGAAGCTACCTTGAGAATTGCTCATATCTGTACACGAGATTTACATGAGAATTCGGAGTCTGGTGCTACCTTGTCTGTATCCATGCCAATATGAGAGAGCACAATAACACATTTCCGGATATGTTAATTCCTGATCCAATCATACTTTTGCAATGGCTCAGAGAAAACCTAGGCAATGAATCACTTGTCGCGTGCCATATATACCGTTACTGTCAACTTGACGGTAACGGCGTCGTTTTTCCGTCACATCACTGAAGTGGCAGTTACACCCGAAGAATTCGAAATAATCCAACATGCCGAGTTCTATCAGCTTCAGTATTATAGGGAACCAACATAGCATATTCCACCCCAGTCGTCCAATATATCTACTATATTTCGTGCCCCGGTAGATATCTGCATGATGCACAATCATGCATGCATCGGTGGACCATATGTTGGTTCAAGGTACGATCTTAATTGGTAGGTAGCGAATCATTTCAAGGGTAAAATATGAGGAGACAAGGTTGTTGACTGTGAGTGATCCACTTTTAGGAGATACCTTACATATATATATTTTGTCAGTAGATTAGCCGTGAAGTGAGAAATTCGTCAATCATTCAAATCTTCAGTATAGGCCAGTAATAGTTGTAGCCTAGACGAAACGACTACCGCAAGGGTCAGTGCTACTTCGCGGAACTGTCAGATACGGGCCTTGGTAAGCATGTTCGATCTAGCACTGTCTACAGACAGGGCGCTCGATTCCAGCACAGAAGAACTTCCGATGAGGTTAGGTCACGTTGGCGAGAAACGGGGGATACACGTTTTCAAAAAAATACATGCAAAGCTCAAAACTACCACTACCAGGTGGATCCGCGGTTGGTCAAAGTTTCTTTGAAAAAATCTGCTCTCCGAGAGAATCCTTCTCTTTGAAGCAACACCAGGCTGAGGTAGATGAGTGACTCATCTCCAACCAACCCTCTCTCTATAGTGATCTCGATCGTTGTCTGGCCTCTTTTCCTGCATTGAATACGATGAGTGAAAGGATTGATGTGCTGTATCCTCTCCCAGTCATGTCCAATCTCTAAAATAGAGCCCCAGACCCTGCTAGTATCAATTATTACATTGATAATATTTTTGTCGTTTGCGAAGGAGCAGAATGAGAAACTACCAATAGCAGATACCTGTCCTGGAGCCAATGAGAACCTTTGGTCGGAGGGATTCCAACGACTTGCCGGTTTGACATCGACGATGCCCATGAAGTCTGAGGGCATTTTAACGACGATTGCGGCAGCTCTTGAGTGTTCAGGGGACTCCATCACGATTTTCTGCCGAACAAATAAGCTCGTCGACGTAACTGGGGGCATTACTGGAAGAAGTGCCAATTGATCCGGTTGCACCCGAGCGTATTGATTGTCTCCGATCTTGTGAACGTAGAGGCCGATCACACCGTTGGGCATTGTTGTATTGGCGACTCCGTAGAGTACAGCGACAAATTCGTTGGGCTGCACTGTTCTCGGGCTAAGTTGCAAGACCAACTTAATTCCCTTGTTCGTCACACTAAATTCTGCGGTTCTCTCATTCCTGGTCCAGGACACATGCTTGCATCGCGCAAAGAAGGACGGAGAGCTCGCCAGAAGGCCCCTGTAGGAGCCGAAGGAGCCCTGGGGATCAACCCATGAGAAAATAGACATATCATCGGTAGTCTTGATAATTTCCTCCTGCAGCCGCACAAACGCCCGCCCCCCTTCCCCATACAGCATGGGCATATTCACCTCGAAAATGCCTATCAGACAGTACGCAAGATCTTCTCGCCGCGTCGTAGAGCGCCCGGACACCCAGCTCATTTTTTGTGCTACCGATACGCCCGAAAGGTGACCATGTACTAAAGTATTTATTGGAATTCCCGTGCTCTGTGCGATGTAGGGCGCCAGGTCTTGCTTAGTACCCACACGCGACCATTGCGATGAATAAAATATCAAGTTGCGTGGTGCTATTAGTTCCTGGAGTGTCCAGCCCCGGGTGAACCAGCGCGAATTACTGAAGGTCGTCACCCAAGCCTGGTCGGGTTCGTGATCATCTGGTTTCTGCCGAGCTTCCACATCGGATAGAAAGGTGTAGCAGGTGTGAGCGCTCTCATACCATCGGAACATGGAGTTGACGGCTTCTGACAATTCTGCGCTGCTGGATTTATCAATGCAGCAAGTATCAATCCAAAAGTACCCAAGACCGTCTTTTTGAGCTTGTATGCTAACGTAAACGAGTTTCTGGAAGCCTGTCTTTGACTCCGCCCGCGCTCTGTTTTGTTGCATGTCCTGATATGATACCTCATCATCAGCCCAAGTATGAGAAAGTATAGCATAGCTCGGTATCAAAAGCTCGTCAGCCCACTCTTTGAATGTCAACGTGGTTGATTCGAGGAGGCGCATCACCAATTATTTGTGCTACATTGCAGAACATCAATGAACGCGTAGTGTGACAATATATCGGAACTGCCTCCTCGCCCTGTTTCGATCGAAGCACGGAGGTGAGAGGGGTAGGGTCAGCAGTGGCTGCAGCACATAATTGGCTGGTCTCAACAATGTGTGTTTAATAATATGAGATACCATAATTAAAGATATCCACCCCTAAAGGATTCATCTTTGTGGATCTACGTTTAGCAATATAAGAAGCGCTGAGTATTTAGGTTGGTAAATAAGACAATAATATTCATTTTCATAATATTCTACGATATAAATGAATTTTCTTAGACTCATTCTTGGAGTAAAACCCTCCCGGTTCATTTCTGATGGCAGCCGAGTATAGCCACAGTCGTTAGCCACAGAAGCACCCATGCACTCAAGCATGGATGCATTGCCGCATTCGCCGCTTTCGCTGCGGCTACCACATTCTGCTTGACTGCTAATGATGCTGCATTCTAGAGCGCCAATAACATGGCTGCTGATTTGAGGGGCTGAATAATCGCTCAACACGCTCACTCGGAAACCACTAGATATTTCTTGCGAGGCTTACTATTGTTTTTATACAGCGGTTGGCAGCTGAATGATTCACTGGCGCCCGTTTGCGAATGCTTTGAAAGGCTCTCACCACCATGGATCTGGACCCAGCCGTCCTCGCCTCGCTGCGTCTTTCTGCCGATCGAACATCCGCAACTGCTTCGTCAGGTAAGGGTTCCAGTAGCGCATCCACTGCCAAAATCAGCAGCATAGAGAGTAATGGGTCCGAAATCACATTTTTCATGAAGACCTCATCGGATGCGAATGCATCTCTACTAGTTCAAGGTATGTTGATTTTGTGAAAGTGTTATGAACGTTAGCTGATTGGATCATGGCCAAACAGGCGAATTTGCGTCGCTTCAGGCAATCTGCACCGCGGTCCCGAATCTTTGTCCACGTTCGGTGGGGATAGGAACGTACAACTCCTCCCCATCCACTTACTTCATCGTGATAGAATTCCTGCGACTCTATGAACCACGTTTTCCACTCCTGACAGGAGTCTATGACTCAATAGTCTCCCCACGACAAGAGCTCGCCGCGAAACTTGCTCGACTCCATACTACACCAGCCCCCATACCTGAGGGCTTCAGAACCGCTCAATTTGGATTCCCGGTTACAACCTGCTGTGGGGACACACCACAAGACAACTCCTTCAAACCATCGTGGGCCACGTTCTTTACAGAGAACCGATTGAAGCATATACTGCAACAATGCGAAAACAATCAAGGCGTGGATCTGGTCATTCGGCAAATGATTGAAGATATTGCGGCAATAGTTGTTCCGCGTCTCCTCGGAGACGACCACCTGAACAACGGCAAGGGCATAACACCTGTTGTCGTTCATGGCGATCTTTGGTACGGGAACGTCGGTCGTTCGAGCGTTCCCAACGAGTCCCCGCGTGATGTAATTTTCGATCCTTCGGCATGTTACGCTCACAGCGAGTACGAACTAGGCATCATGCGCATGTTTGGTGGCTTCAGCCGAAGCTTCTTCAGCGAGTATCATGCATTATGCCCCAAAACAGAGCCGGTGGAGGAATATGAAGATCGATTGAAACTGTATGAGCTGTAGGTCGTGTATTGATTCATCTTGACTCCGATTACCTTACAATAAAGAGATCTGACTAAAAACCCTTGCAAGATACCATTACCTGAACCATTACGCAATATTCGGGCCGAAGAAGAGGTACACCTTTATCAATCACACATACAGGGATGGATCAGTTGTCATCATGAGAGAGCTACTTCGAAAATATGGCCAGGCGAAGTAGATACTTGGAGAATCCAGCAGCATATCTGGAGAAATGGTGAGCAGCAGCATATACGCATGGAGTGATGTAGGTATGTGTCACTGGGCAAAAACTAATGTTGCCTCTGTCTTTTAAACATTATCTGCACAGTGGGTTTTCTATAGTACCTAGTGCCTACTTTTATATATAATTATTGCAGTTAGCAAGGTTAGCTACCTACCTTATGACTGGGCATAACAACACTACTGTAGCTAAGAGCATATAAAGACCGCTTATCGGATGGTAAAAAAAAGACAGACCCATACAGGCTTAGCGTAAAAGGAGCTGATTCGTTAAAAACTCTGGGGTGACTTTAGTTGTTGCAAGTTTACTTAGATTATGCGGTACGCTATTCTTATTTTTAATTGTATATACGCTGATTATGCTTCCAAGGAGTACAAGAAAAGGAAAGTCCTTATTAATATCGCATTTCTGGCTGCAAGAGCTTCAGAGATTTCTAAAGACGCGTTTCATCAGCTTTAAGGGAAATTCCATAATTTGCGATTAACCTGGTTGGTATCTTTTACGTGTTAATGCTACTTTGCGTCGTCTTAAATGTTGCACAAACAACTTTGTTTGCATTTATACTAGTGTTTTCTGCATATATAAGAGACATAACTCTGTTGCACATATCCTTAAATCTAACAATTCTAGCTTAAGCAAGAAAATAATACTCGCGTACTCAGCTTCTATGGTATCATATCCACAAACCCATCCGCGTGTATGCTAATTGGTAAAATGTTTTAGTGTTCATCCACTTATGAATAACCTTGTTAGTCATTCACGCACTCACTTGAGTGATTCAAGCGGGTGGTCAGTAAATGGCGAGCACTGACAGTAACCATCGTGTTAATAGCGAAAGGTGTGTCCCATTTTAAACAACATTGCCTGGATCTAAACTGGATATATCCGCGCTGGTAGCCTTTCCATCAAACACCAGCTCACTAATAATCTTGCCAGTTGCTGCTGAGTTCTGTATGCCCCATTGATCGTGACCGGCCGCTAAAATCAATCCTTCAACACTCAACTTCCCAAGGAGCGGCCCCACAGACCGATCACGTCCAGGAATATCGACAACAGGACGATAACATGCTTGCTCCACCTCAGTGGCTCGATCTAAAAACCGAGGAGACAGATTTTCAGCTGCGCGTTTTATAAGATCACAACTTTCCTTGTCGACGTCGACCAATTCGGTAGAGTCTGGTAACGGGACGCGCCAATCAGTTGGCCCGCAGACGTACGTTGTATCGTCAGGTCGGGGATAGACCTCAAGCTTGGGAAACCATGATCTTGGATCGGGGTTATTGAAGAAAAGAATATGAGCCGGAACCTCGTTCGACGGAACACGGAGGACGACGCTGTGGCTTCGTGCTCCTTTGATTGGTACCTTGGGTAGAAGCTTTCGGGTCCAAGGACCACATGCGATAATAACATGATCGGGTTCTAACTCCACCACATCCTCAGAGTCTCTGGGGTTGAACGTGACTGACTTGACAGATTTGCCATCCTCGGAAATGTTGATCGCCGTCGCGGAGCCCATTATGACCTCAACTCCGGATTCTTGAGCCTTCCCTACCAGGAAGTTTGTGTAAAGGTACGGGTGCACTTGTCCGGTATCCTCGAAGTGTCCGCGCAGCTTAAATCGCTTCAGTCGTCCTGGGAACAACCAATCAGGGCGATCATCACCGCTATTCCCGTTACTAACAACCGGTAGTGTCGCTTCAAGCTGTGAATCATCTACCTCACAGTCGAGACACAGCGCCCGTCGGTAACCCCAATGATTCTCACCATCATGTTCCTCGGCAAGTGAGGCATGGAGATCGAAACTTAAAGTTGCCAGACAAATGGGGGTAGCCCAGCTTGCTAGACACCCCCCAGCTTTACCAGAGGCACCGCCAGCTATCTTGGTCGCTTCAAGTAGAGTGATATGGTGCTCTTCCTTTTTGAATTTGGGGTGGCGTGTGAGGTAGTATGCCGCACTACAACCTATCGCTCCCCCACCTAGAAGTCTTATAAGCCCTTTGCCATCTATACGTGTATACAGACTCATGGGAAAACAATCACTAACCGATGATAAGAATTTTCTGTGGCCGTGGTTGAGACATGCCTACATTGTTTGATCAAGCTGAATGCTGATCTAGACTAGCGAGGTGACTTGAGAAAATAGTAGGACTTTAAATCGCAATGTAAGTGGGGTGGCAGGCGATTTGGGGTCCTCTTACTTTCCCAAGTCGCCTCGACTGGCAAAAAGGTGGCATGAAGTTAACGATTTGGCGGCCATTTGTACACGTAACCCTGGCAGGAAAAGGCGACCAGTTTGACACATGGCAAGGATAATCACTCGATCGACAACGAATTGGCGCTGCGGTTTCTGTTACCCCTCTCTCTCCAAGCATTGTATTGTAGGAATGTGGCGCTCACTCCAAAGCCTCACACTCTTGATTGGACATGGAGCTAACAAATCAACAGGACCAGCCTACCTATAATCACGGGCCTAACGAGCAATTGTTGTAATCGGCATTGATTATAGCGATGGCAAGGATTAACGTCGATTGTAATAATTCAGGAACACTGAGGAAGTATTCAGTATAGTCCTATGCATTCAGTTCCTTTACTCAGTTATCAATCTAGGCATTCAACTCTTTCTTGGAATTGAATGGGAAGCATTTCCTGACAATTTATTTATATCTACTACTCTACGAAGAAGTAGATAGTCTTTTGAACAGCTAACTCCACCTTGGGGACATAAACATTTACAGAACCACTTAACCATTCGACTAAAAGGGTCGTCTGGGCGCTTACTTGGTTGTTCAGCTGCTGCAGCATCACCCTTCCTTTGATCCTTCGACCCAAGCCAGCCTTACTGCAACGTAAAAGAGGGGTATGAGGCTCAAGTCAAAAAGGTGCCGTGAGAAGACAAAAGAGAAAAATCTGCTAGGAGGCATGATGGCAGGAGAGAAGTTCGAGGAGGCGCTTTGATGAGACCCATTTGGTTACCAGATCTTATTCGTAATCATCTCTTCTCCAACTATCTCCAAACTTGCAAACCCACTACCTCCGGCCTTATCGGATTGATGGCATCCACGGAGTATGGCTGCCGCTGTTGAGTCCACGTTTCTCGGTTTGCCTGTCGAAGTGGGAAAACTTGAAGTAATTTTCGAGGCTCCCACTGGTGCACGAGAGAACGACGTCATTGAGTAGGTACGCTTTCTGTCTACTTGAAGTCCCGATCTCTAACATAAACACCAGTTTCATTGCTGTTGATGGGATCGGCGGCCATGGCGCAGACACTTGGGCTTCACAGGAGACTAAGTGGTTGTGCGACACAAGGATGCTCCCTTTTTGGGTTCCTCGTTCAAGGGTGCTACACTTTACTTATCAGTCCGCATGGATTGGGAAAGAGAGAATTCAACAGAGGCTTCCAATAATCGCTGACCAGCTTCTCAAATCCATCATCGCAACCCGAAAAGTGAGCCGCATCCTCATCTCTGTCCGCAATCTACTAAGAAACTTCCAGACACTTGTCCGACCATTGATCTTCTTGTGCCACTGTTTCGGGGGGCTCGTTGTTCAAAAGGTGGGCCATCAATCTTAATCAACAGATCCAAGCTCATCGGGTACAGGCCATTCTACTATCCAAGCTTCACAATGAAGAGTATCCACATATTTCAGAATGCCTAGCAGGCGTGATATTTCTTGGGTCGCCAATGAAGAGCTCCCGGGACCAGTCAAACGCAAGCCTGATTGCTTCTATTGCATCCTCCATGTACGGTTCCGATTACCTCACAACTATGAAAACCGTCGAGACAGATTCTGAAACCTTGGGGGATATCTTGAATGAGTTCACCAGGGTGGCAAACGCTTATCCCATCCCCGTGTCATGCTTCTACGAGAAATGGTCGACAGAAACCCATAGTCACGATTTCATTGTAGATGAGCAAAGTGCTACCATCGACGGGTTTCCAAAGATAATTCTTTCCACAGATCATGTGAATATCAACCGGTTTCCCCACCCAAATGATACCAATTGGATACTTGTTCGCGATCAGATTGTGAAATTCGCGGGTTCTGCTAATATGAATGTTGCGAAAAGGGGCTCAGGTACGTTTTTCGCATCTATTTGGGTCCAGTAGCCCCTGACTAGAACCGAACAGATAGATCCAAACAACGGGAGACTTATACCGATGTTCTTTTCGTCACTGATCCCGTCGATGATATCGAGACAATCGAGCACAATAGTGGCAGACTACTTGAGGGCTCCGGCGCATGGCTTCTCTCCGATCCAGCGTTCAGTGAATGGCGCAATAGTCCTGAGTCAAGAGTACTTTGGCTCCATGGAGATCCTGGAAAAGGGAAGACCATGCTTGCGATATCCACGATCAGATCACTCATCCGAGATAACCAAGTTGCATCACCAGTTTCAGGCGTTGTCGTCGCTTGCTTCATTTGTGACAATAAGGACAATCGACACAATCGAGTAGTTGATGTTCTCAAGAGCCTCATTTACCAGATATTGGAATCACACCCTGAACTTTGTCCTCTCTTTACTGAGATGTACGAGAAACATAAGGATAGGCTGTTTACGTCACCGAACGCTTTACAATCGCTCTGGAGATTGTTGAAGAAACTCTTTGCTGCGCCAAGTCTAACACGCGTCTATCTAATTATCGATGCACTAGACGAGCTCCGGGACCAATCTGTCGAAGACTTCATGAAAATTATAGAACCTTTTCTCGATGAACAATGCCGAAGCCAAGGAGTTGATGCTATGCCAGGCCAATGTGAAGTCAAATGGCTGATCACGAGTCGAAACATGAGCCACCTGTCCAATGTCCTAGGGCGCGGTCTACACATTAGCCTTGAGAAGAACGCATTCCATGTGCAAAGAGCCGTTTGGCGCTATATCGAATTCTGTGTTAATGAGTTACAGAAACTTAAAGGATACGGCTCAATGTTGACCTCCAATGTGGAAACCGCTCTTCGTGCCAAGTCAGAGGGAACTTTCCTGTATGTGTCAATGGCCTGTCGTGCCCTCTCACAGCCAAGCGTTCGCAGTCTCAACACCCAATCAATTCTTACAAAACTCCCGCGGGGTCTGAACCCATTGTATCAGCGCATGGTGGACCAGATTCGAGCAATTGAAGATCAAGATCTTGTTGAGGTTACGAAAGCAGTCTTACGGTCTATGACCCTTGCTGTTCGACCACTCTCGGTTCAAGAGCTGGCGGTAGCAGCTTGTCTTCCTGAAGAGCACCATAAAGACCTCGACATGCTCAACGAGTACATCGATCTGTGCGGATCTTTCGTTACTCGACATGATAATCAAGTGCGCTTTGTGCATGAATCGGTCAAAGAATACCTCCAAACAGTACAAGAAATATTCCCTCGGCCTATCGCAGAGTATCAAGCCCAACTAACAGACGTACTGGTGAAAGCTCTTTGCAAGTTCTCATGGAATGATTTGGATGACAACCAAAGACTAACTCCTGCACTTCGCTACGCCAGCTTATTTTGGGCGCACCATGCTCGCCACTCTGCAGCCACAGTCGATTGGGAATCATACCTGTCTTCAGACTTATTTTCATCAAACACAATCGCACCGGTGACGTGGTTCAGACTCCACTGGGAGGCCAATCACCAAACATGGGATCAACCACCAATTGAACTGACACCCTTACATATGGCATCATATGGGGGTGTAAAAGGTCTTGTTGCTGCCTTGCTCTTGCGAGGCCACGCAATCAACAAGAAGGACTCACAAGGACACAGCGCATTGATATGGGCAGCCAGACAGGGATACGAAGATATCGCATGTCTTTTGATCGATAATGGCGCAGATCTCGAGATCAACACCGGCAACAACTTGACTGCATTGATATGGGCCTCAATGGCTGGTCACTGCGCTATGTTGAAATTGCTCATCGGGGCTGGGGCCAATGTTCACGTTGCTGACGATATGGGCTGGACCGCCCTGCATTATGCTGCTGCTCATGGAAACGTCCAAATCCTTCAGATCTTACTCGATGCGGGAGCTGACATGAATGCCAAGGATATATCACAACAGACTCCTCTGCAGCGCGCGACCTTTTGCAACAATCTCCCTATCATAGAAGCGTTAGTAACTTGCGGGGCAGACACTTCAGTTAGAGACAAAGATGGGCTTACTTTGCTCCATCTAGCGGCGCGAGACGGAAATTCCGAATTGGTCAAGTATTGGCTTAAGCTGACTGGAGCCTTGGAAGACATAGACGACCAGGCTTGGACGCCACTCATGGCCGCGGCCTGGTTTGGTCATGCAAGTGTGGTCAAATATTTGATACACAAGGGGGCCAACGTGGAAGCGACGTCGACTGATGGTAATACAGCGCTTCATCTGGCGACATGGAATGGCTATGAGGATGTGGTCCGACAATTACTCCAAGGGGATGCAAATCCTAGCAAAGCCTGCGACAGAGGCGAGACTCCACTTCAGCAGGCAGCTTGGCATGGTCACTTCGCTATCTGTCAGCTTCTACTTGACGCACAAGTCGATCCAAATATGAAGACTGGCACCGGGCTGACTCCACTGCATCAAGCAGCTGCGAATGGACACGAGGTCGTTGCAAAGCTGTTGCTAGAGTCGGGAGCTGACCCTAATGCTGTCGACTCCACAAAGCAGACACCCGCCGCCCGAGCTGAGGAAAACAACTACCACTCCTTAGCCAAGATTCTCCAGAGCCTCGAAATAACAAGTGACTATAGGACAGCGGAGTTGATACAACAATCGGACTCAGCAAACATTGAACCTCTGGACCATGCCATCTGCAAGTTACTGAGCATTCCGCCGGAAAGCGGATTCGCTCAGTTGCATGGGAAAAAGGGGTTTTCGAACTGCAGGAAGATCACTGCACTAGTTAATGGAGAGGCGATCAACTACTTCATGAAGTCAGGACCAGTAGAAGGAATGTTCGCAAGTAAGTGTTCTCATCATTCTACCCAACCATCCCTGATACAACCCACCTTTCTTTGGACTAACATGGCGTAGGTGAGCATGCAGCACTTCGTGCTTTGCACGATACCGTTCCTTCAATCTGCCCGTTGAGTATAGGCCATGGAAAACTTTCCAACTCTCCTGATTACTTCCTCTTAATGGAGTTTATCCACGTCTCGGACTCCAGTGAAGCGAAGAGCAGCATGTCTAGTACCTTGTCCTTGCCGCAAAAGCTCGCTAAACTACATAGTACACCGGCACCTATCCCTGCTGGACATAGCCAGTCCATGTTTGGTTGGCCAACTCCTACGTACTGTGGATCTACCGAGCAAATTAACTCTTTCAGAGCTTCCTGGGCAAAGTTCTACGCCGAGAACCGCTTGCTAGCGGTGCTTCGACTCATAGATGAGCACCATGGCACGGATGCAGAGCTGCGCGATGGGGTCGAAATGGTCGCTCGAGTCGTTGTACCTCGTTTGCTCGGCAACGGCCATCTAGGTGGTAGACGCGGTATCGTTCCAGTTATGGTACACGGAGACCTTTGGATAGGGAACCGAGTACGGGGCAATATTTCTGGATGGGACGGTGGCCCTCAGGAGTTAGTGTATGACCCAAGTGCGTGCTACGCTCATTCAGAATATGAGCTCGGGATTATGAGAATGTTTGGTGGATTTTCTGCTGGGTTCTTCCACGAGTATCATCGTCTTGTGCCTCGAACAGAGCCAAAGGAAGAGTACGAGGATCGGATCAGACTCTACCAGCTGTAAGTCTTCACATTTTTTTTTTTTGTTTTTGTAATCTGAGTGCCTACTTAATTATATGTCGACGTTCTTGACGTCCGAGCTAAAAACTCGTTCTAGCTATCAATACCTGAATCACTATCTCATATTTAGAGGTGGCTATAAGGAAGATTCGATGGACATCATCCTGGAACTGTCGGAGAAGTATGCAAAGCCCTTGGATGAAATATAGAACCTGGAGAGAAAAGGAAATTTGATTTGAGGAACTAAATTTTCTTTCGTCCCTTACATTTGCAGCTACCGGTTTCCTAAGACACCGTTGCTGTTAGCTGATAAATTACTTGCTAGCCGCGGGCTGCGTGAGATTTGTTATTTCCACTGACTACCTAGTACACTAATTATCCTTAGGCCATGGTCCAGTAGTTGGGGTTTGGTCAAGGCGACTTGCGACTCTGACCAAAGGGGGTCAGGAGCTGCCTTGGAAGTTTAATCACAGCTGTCGAAGGAGCCTACGTTCAGAAACAACGTTTCTTTTCACTGTATTACTTCCCGCTATGGTGATCAATATAATTGGTTTATCTATTCTTAACAACGTTGAGGCTTGAAGAATTTTCGAGTTTCATTTCATCAACTTAAACATCCCCCTTTGGATTGCCATCATGTGCGTTTCCTTTATTAAAATCCTAAAAGTTCTAGGACTCTCCACTCCTAAGCAAAGAATAACAACCTCTGTAAGCCAGCACAGGACTCCGCCGTCGGATGTTATCGCAGCCTTTGCAATCTTTTAACATAAAGGGTTGAAGGTAAAGTTAAAGTTAAAAAATAAACACATGTCATAAATATGAAAGAATTGTTGAAAAAAAAAAAAACATCGCTAACATTTAAGAAGTTAGCTACAGCTAGCAACAGCTGGCATACACCCTATCTCATATATGATACGCCTCGCACCTTTATACTTAATCATTAAAACAATCAAGTAATCTATATCTTTTTTTTTAAACAACTAGATCTTTATCAACTTTTTTAAATTCAACATAGCTAACTAGCCTTATAGCTCTAAGATAGCAGCACAGAGCAAGTAGAAAAAAAGCCTGGACATACTAGAAAGCTGCACTAGTAAGGCGCCAAGTATACTTTACACCGGCAGAGATCTGGTTCGAGCCACTCGTGCCGTTACAATCGGGTTCATTATTTTATTCGCAGTCGCGACCAAAAAGTCGAGCCTTCTGGGCTACGTGCACTGCGTAATTGGGTGTGTTGCTATCTATTACTGATACCCCACACCCCACACCGCAACCTCGAATATGTTTATCTCTCTCGATATATGGGCGATCCACTGATCCCTAGGGCTATCTTCTTAAGCCCATTGGGAGAAATCTCCTGTCTACTTATGTGATACTTCTATAGCCCCATAAGTCGAAATTTGTAGAAGGTCAGTCATGAAGTTAACTTCGCTCGCTCCCACATACGTCGACAACTTATCTAACTGATACCACCTGGAAGTATTTGTTGGTTCGGACTTATGGACTTGAGGCATTTCGTGATTCCCCTTCTCTGGATCTATTGGCCCTAGCAGCTAGTTCTATGAACTCCTTCTTAAACACATCTATGAGTATTTGGCTTTCGCCAGGGTGTTTTTGGTTAGAGAATTACTCGTTAGGGCCGCTACGGAGCTCCTTCGTGACAAGGAAAACCCAAAAGAACACTCCAGTAGCTCTATTGGTGATCTCATCAATTATCCAACCGGCATCAGGAGTCTCGTCTTCGAGCTCCTTCCACCGTGGGTGATCCTGGAGACACCGCTCGACATAGGCACGAATATCGTTACGCGTTAGCTCATGAATTTAAAGTTTAAACTCGCAATCATAACTGCCACAAAACCTCTCGAAGACATTCCAGGGCCGACTCGACACACAGAGTTTGATATGTGGTGACTGGATAAGCGGATACAGATTCTAGCAGAAGTTGATGTGGTCTCCGTCAAACTCGTCTAAGCCGTCTATGAAGAAACAGAATTTAACGGAGAGGTCCTGGCAGCCCGCGATACATTGCAAGATTCGTTGGAGCTCCGGAACCTGCCATGGCTCGTGTTGGAGCTCCTCTATCGTCTTAGGCCAGCGCTCGACGCAAACAATCTCGATAAGGTCTGGAAGTTGATGGAAGATGTCATAGAGAAGCGTTTGCAGGAGACCCTTTTGGGACTTTTGTAGTGGGGTACCGACGCTCCAGAAATAGTGACTCGCCAGTACCGGTTGTTTAGGATGTGACCAGCGAGAGAGAGCTGACAAGGTTTTGGGGTTGTCTGCGACGTACTTCATGAATGTTGACTTGCCGGAACCGGGCTTGCCTGTTACCCAGAATGAACCCTCACCTTCCTTAAGCCATTTTAGTAAAGAGCCAGTAGCTGAGGAAGTTGGGAGATTGGATTGCTCAAATGCCCATTCAAACGTGCGTTTGGATGCGTCGGGAATTGAAGTGTGGCGGACAGGTCGGCTGTCGAAGCTCAATGATCTGAGGATCACATTTTCTCTGGTCGCGGAGGCTTTGGAGACTGATAGTCGTGACATCTGGCCCTCGATGTATGCTATATCGTCCGGGCCGAAGACATTCCGTTCCTGTGTCGATCTGGCTGACATGATTCGTGCTGACAGCTCGTTGAGGGTCCTGGAGATGTCGCTGAGTTTGGCGGACTGTTGGGCTTTTAGCTCTATGGTTTCGCTGCGAAGTTGCTTAAGATGTCGATCGAAGCTCGCATGCCAGAAACTGGTCACAGATTAGTATCGCCGCGTTGCGCCAAACAAAGGACATGACAAATTACTTTGCTAGAGAACACACATGTAGTGTGAGCGTCATCTGAGTGTGTTGTAGTCTGTTCTCCAACTCTATGATCTCGTTTCCTTTCCAGACTGTCTTGAGAGCTACTTTAAAAGTCTGCCATCGACGATGTGACTCGCCCTCAACAGCTTTTAACTTGCTGACGATCTCTAGCAATCTTCGGCAGTCAGACTCGCATGTGCGCGATAAATCGTTAATTGCGAAGACATGTTTTATGAAATCGGTCTTCTTTTCTACTATTTCTAGCTTCGGATTGCGCTTTGACGAAGTCTCGAGGCGCAAACTTAAATCCTGAAGCGTGGTATACGTCTTTTCGAGTGTAAGAGTCTCCTTAGCTTGCCCTGATGCAGATCCATGAATCTCTTTCGTTCTTGATATCAGGTGAGATGCAAAGCTAACGAACTGCACCACGCCTGCCGCTAGGCCGAGCGCCGTCAAAGGGTCCATGACCGCCACGCTGGCAGCGTAGCGATAAGCTGCTCATAGGCAGGATAATAAGGAGTTTAAACTAGCAAACTGTGAGGGATGAAGGTGTTCCATTTATTCGCTAGTTGATCTTAAAAGGCAGTCAGCACTGCCACGTTTGAAGACAGTGGCGGAGCTCCCAAGGCAGAAACAATGCAGATTCGACTAACATCATAGCTGCCATCATAAGAGGAAGACTCTAACCTTTTCAATCGCAAAGGGATACAGGAGCCTACTGTATGAGATGGTCAAGAATGTCCTATCCAAGATTAGATTGTTACAATTGAGTATAAACAAAATGAAGAATCAAATAATGGCGTCATATTGTCACATCGCTCTTAGCCTAGGACTAATAAGAGTAGGACCCGCTTTGAATACAAATAAGCCAATGCTGAATATGCTTGCGTAAATCGAGATATATAAACCTCGAAGCAAAATGGAAATATTTTGATTATGCAGTGGTTTAGGTGTTTAAATTTCGCTGCTTGATCCCATGGCATATGTATGGCTCAAGATATCATCTTGAAAGGGCATAGAAAAACTGCCCTTAGTTTCATCACTCTCTTCAGTAGCTAGCTAGGTAGTTGGCCATTTTGATTTTTATATAGGAGTAGTCACTCCGTCACTCATTGTTGCTAATGATATCAAAGATCGTTCCGAAACACTATAGAGTTCCTGAAGACCTTATTGTCTCGTGAAAGGTTTAGATTAGGAGTCATCTACCTCATGTATCATATCGACTTGTGAGACGAGTACTGCCATTATCCGCCAAGTTTGACATCTCTGTACTCTTCGTCGACCTGCAGCAAGGCATTCATCCCCTGCTCCTCGAGCACTTGCGTATCGACGATGAAAGTAGCCAATAGCTTCGCCTGCTCCGTCTTACTATGATTGTCGCTGATCTTGTGGTGGCATCCTGGTGCCTCGTACCATGTGCCCCCGGCCGAGATGACTTGCGTCGGATCGTTATTCATCTTGTTCAGGAGCGTGCCCTCGAGGACATACGCCGTCACAGACGTGCCGCCGTGCCGGTGGGGCGGCGTCGAGGCGTTGGGTGGGAACGTCACCACCATGCCGAGGATGGTCTTTCCGGGCGCGTTGCCTAACTTATTCTGAAAGACAACCTCGAGAGACGGAAGGGGACGACTGACATTTTAGGTCAGCTTCTCATCTTTTTGTTTGAGAATATCTCACTAAACTATTGCAAACGAAATATATCAATCTTCTGAGAAAGCCTGTTCTACGCACCTCCGATCGTATTTGGGATCTTCGACCGCCATCTTCAATCTGGTTGGCACAAAAAGCTTTGTTGAATTAAACGGTAGGTGGGTGGGAGATTGAAAGGTTGGGATGTCGAGAACTCCATCGATACGTTATAACGGCCATATCTTAGGATTATATACGTATTTTTTAGTCCATCACATTACGCCAACTAATATGTCACTATGACGGGGTAGACGGGAATTCAATTTACATATTGGAATACTTTAACCCCGACAACATACGATGTGGACTGTCGGATTTGATCATTCAGACCTCCGATTTGCCGGGTGGGGAGCGAATAGGCTATCCGGGGACCGGGACTATGGGTTCGGCGTTGACGGGTGTCCGAATGTGGATCCATCGAACCCCCGGCGCTTCTTTCACCACGTACCTCCAAACCTGTTGATGATCATGCGCGTAAAGTTTTACGATATGCTTGGTCGCTTCTTGTTGGTAAGGCTTAAACCAAGCCGTAGCGTCACATCGCACGCCCCTAAACCCCCTGAACCGTGGACCTATAGATATCTTCTCCTATGTTAGGCAGCAATACTACTACCCACCCCGACTCTTAGGCAAACTATACATCCTTCCCATTGTTTATGGCTGTGATTCTAACGGAAATCCGAATTGCGCCTAGGCGAAAACTGTCTGTTGGGGATAGCGCAGCTGCGCCTCCTTTCCTGGTGTTCGCCTAACCCAGTTTCTCGATAGCTTTTATCCCCCGTTCGCCTCATGCATGAGGCGCTCTCATCTCTTCTAAATCCGAAAACTCGTCAATGACCATGTCTATTTCATATTCTGATTTGAGACGAGATAGGAAAGAAATCAGGCTATTGCAGCTTCTACCAAGCCCTGGGCCACAGCATGCGCGAATCCCGTGCTGTCGGTTGTTGCGGACAAATTTACGGGCGGCTCCGTCATATAATGCTCTTTCGTATGCTTGGGGAGATGCAGAGACAAATCGTGTCATAATTGTAGACGATATTCACATCCGGATTCCACAGAATCTATTCGATGCGTTGATTACACTTCGACCCTCCCAACTACCCCCTTTTCTGATGTGGGTCGACTATCTCTGTATCAACCAGCGAAATGATACAGAGAAGGCCTGGCAAGTAGGGCTCATGAGAGATATATATTCGAAGGCGGACCATGTTCTGGCCTGGCTAGGCCCTGGCGATTGTGAAAGTCAACGAGCTATCGAATATCTAGATGTACTAGGCGAGGAAGCGCTCTTGTGTGGTTTCTACCACAATCTACACATTGGTGATATAATCTGGCAGGGATTGGCTATGCTTTATTCAACACATCCGCGCGATACCCCTTTCGACTTGATTCTAATGCGACTGAAAGAAATACTTGACTCTACATTTGGCCAGCATATGCATGCATCGGCTCTCACGGCTATGCTACGGCTAGGAAATTTATTTCACAAGATAAACGGTTGGAGTGGTGAGGGAAATGGTTTCCCGGTCCGAGAAATGAGAAAGATACTGGAGCGGCCCTGGTTCGGAAGAGCTTGGGTTCTTCAGGAGATCGCTCTTTCAAAGAGAGCGACTTTCGTCTGTGGAACTGCAAGGATTGATAGAGTAAGGCTCTCTGCGGCCATAAATGCGTACCAATGCTTTCGTCAATGTATTCCGGCAGTTCTGTGTGGAAGAAACGGAACCGCCAAAGCCGTCGGGTCAGTGACTTCATATCACTACCAGGCTTTCCGCGAATTGTTTTTCCGTGCAACGACTATGGCTAATGCCCATCGGATCGTGATGATGGACGAGTTCCCATTGATTGGTCTTCTCAGGCTTACCTGTGTCGGAAGCCCCAATCTCCAGAAGCACGGGCCCCATCATCTAGACTCGAGCGATCCCCGTGACAAGATATTTGCGTTATTAGGCCTGGCTACCGATAGAAAAGATCTCAGCGCGAGAGGCGTGATTCCAGACTATACTAAGTCATGCTGGGAAGTCTACACCTCGACGACAGCTGCAATGCTTCAGCAAGGACATCTGTCGCTTCTGTCTTTCATTCAACCTGGTCGGGGTTCGAGTCTTGAGAATTTACCATCCTGGGTTCCGGACTGGTCTTCGCCCATTACTGAACCACTACAGATTGTGCTAGATGACCACATGATATTAACACCCAAATTTGGTGCTTCTGGCCCGAATAAATCCATACCAGCTATAAAGGTTCGCCGTTATCCTTCCGGTATAATATACGGCATATCTTTGCAGGGCTTTGTTTGTGATACGGTTCACAGCGTTGGGCTTTTCCCCGGACGAGAATCTAGTTGGGATGTTCCCGTGGAGGAGACGTTTTCATGGCCTCAAGAATGGCTACTTGAGATCTTACGTCTGACATACCGGACCAAAGGCAATTTTGCATCATTTGAAGAACGCCTACACGCAGTGGCAAGAGCCTCGGTGGCTGGAGTGCGAATCGACTTACAAGGTGATGTTGTCAGGACAGGAGAGGAGATATACTTTGACGCTAGCCATCTCCTTCGGCAAAGCCTTCACCGTATCAAAAACAGACACATCCAAATGGAAGCGCGTAAGTATTTGGCACGCACTGGTATTGAGGATGTCTCCCACGATGCTAGAACACCATCAATACATCTCCCACAAGACATGATTGGGCGATCTCTAAAGAGGCTGCCGTTTATAACTGCAACGGGGAGATTGGGTCTTGGCTATGACAACATTCAGGTTGGAGACATTGTTACTATAATAACAGGCGCCCAAGTCCCATACATACTTCGCTCGCAGCAGACTGGAACATATAACCTCATAAGTGAAGCATACGTTGACGGGATTATGGACGGGGAGGCGTTGCGAGGCGCAACCTTCAAAAGGTTCGAAATAGTGTAAGTTGTACATATTTTTATATAGTATCTAGATTGAACATCTGAATGATTAATGTAATGAATAAGTCTAACGCTAATCCACGCATCGCTATTCCCTAGCCGGTGCTGCATGGAAATTGCCGCCAAACACCGTGTGTCCCGAGTTGGGTCATCTTGTCTTTCCCTGGTAACTCCATACACACTTCTAGCCTGCAGTATATTAGATTATTTCCGAGATTCCCCTTCCCTTAAGGCGTTAATACGTGTTTGGTTGAACAGAAAGCTCGTAAAGATATAAGATGGTGTGAACAACTAAGTCTAGGTCGAAGCATTTATAGCGGAGTAAGAAGAAATATATTTAGGTGAAAGCAATGAACTTCAGAAATACCTCTCAATAACTATTTTATAAAATGAGAAATGGCACACATTATGACGAACTGCATATTCCCTTAGGTACTGAAGATAAGCCGAAAGAAGCTATTAGCTTGCTATGGCGATGCTTGGCAATTCATTCACTTACACGTAAAGCAACCTAACCTACTGGATTTACCCCGCCACAAATTTCAAGCCGGTCGCGAACCATCACAGCCAAGACCTACATACCCTACCCACTTACCCTTTGACATACTATACCTAAGTACCTACCTACTATTATACATCATCACGTCCACCGACCAAGCCAGATACCCGTATCCTAAAGCTAAGTTAGACGTGTTTAACAAGTGACACTATGGCCGACGCCGAGCTCGAACAGGTACGCGCATCGCATCATCCCCTCCCCTCCCACCATCCATTCTCTTCGATGGATATCCAGGCAGATAGATACCCTGTCACGCCACGCCACCTTCGACCAATGTTGGGCTAATACAAACATCGCAGATCCGCAAGGCTCGCCTCGAGCAGCTCAAGGCACAGCAAGGAGGCCCCTCGCCGGGCGGAGCATCAGGTGGACCAAGCCAGGCCGAGGCGCAGAAGCAGTGAGTCCTATCCTACCTGACCCGACCCGATACCTCTCTCCTCTCTACAATGCTAATAAAAAGCTGATATAGACAAGAAGGTACCCGAAAAGCTCCGCTGCCTGCCTTCCACCGACTGGCACATACCTTACTGACACCTTCAACCCACAGCCGAAGCCCGCCAATCGATCCTGAACCAAATCCTGCATCCCGAGGCCGCGGACCGACTGGGGCGAATCAGACTGGTGAAAGAGAGCCGCGCCACCGACGTCGAGAACAGGCTCATCACCCTCGCGCGCACGGGTCAGCTTCGTCAGAAGGTTACCGAGGCCCAGCTCAAGGAGTTGTTGTCGGCTGTTGCGGAGAATAAAGAAGAGGAGCGCATTGTTGTGAACAGGAGGAAGGGATGGGATGATGAGGATGATGATGATTTGTTGGATTTGTGAGATTGTGCGTGATGGGGAAATGTAGGAAGGGGCTAAGAGGCAGTAAATGAGAATGGAATGAATACCCAAGAATGGAGAAACAGAGAGAGAAGAGGAAAAAGAGCAATGAGCGAAAGACTGCATGGCTTGGGCAGGGCATGGTATGGCATGGCATGGCGTTACCTGGCAGGCTTCTCGGGGGTATATTCTATCTAGGTATATCTCCATCTGATTGATTTGTGGCACAAGGCAGCACAGTAAAGTACAACTAATTATACAACGCCCACATCCTCTTGTATCATCGCTGTTAATGGCTTGCTTCTACACATCAGCCCTGCTGCGTAGCAATAGGTGGTGGGGCACCGGCAGCAGACGCGGCGATCATAGCAGCCTCCTTAGCCCTCTTCCTCTTGGCGCGCTCTCGCTGGCGGATATCTCTCAAGTCAGGTGGTGCCTCGATACCCAGCCGCGCCCGGAGGACATTCACATCGGTCTCGAGCTCCTCCTCCCAGTAGACGTTGATGACCTCGTCGCTGCGTAAGCCATTGCGCACGGCCCAGGGACCATAGATGGACCAGAACCGCCTCCTCTCGGCGGGCTTCAGGGTCGCCACAGCGAGCACGGACAGGCCCGTCATGGGCAGCAGGGTGTTGGCGAACTCGAAGGCCTTGAGCGCCACCTCGCCCTCGCGCACCACGGGCAGTCCCGTCAGCGCGTGGTAGAAGTCATGAGACTCCCGGTATCGCTGGATCACGTATGCGCACTCTTCGTCGTCGACGTACCGCACCCCTGCCCGCGTGTCGGGTGTCACGCCTTCTCGGTCCAGCCATGCCACGTATGTCGCTCCCACTGTCGATGCCGGCAGCGAGCGCAGCCGTGGTAGGTCCAGGCTCGTCGAGGTGATTCGTGGCCGGTCGCGCAGGATCCGTCGCCCTGTGCTGTTCGCTAACATCGCGCGCCGTAGCCTGTTTGCGAAGTAAGGCGTTGCTGTTGCCTCGCCTAGGGCTGCTATTAGATCGCCGCGCCGCGGGTCGAAGAAGGACATGATGCCTGATCCGATGGCGAGGGCGGCCCGCTCGACGCCCGTTAGCGGCACATGGCCGGGGTAATTTGGCGGTGGGCGATTGAGGACGGAGAATTGTCTACTTTGAGGGGGAGCATTGAAAGGCGTTATGTTCGAGGTTGAGGTGGAGGGTGGTATCGGGAGGAGGGCGGCGGCGACTGTGAGCGTTGAGCGTGGTGGGATGAAAGTCCGACTGCGGCAGGCAGATCGCATACAAGGTTGGAGGGTATTCATCCTGTCAGCGTGAAAGGAGTCAATACCCCTTAGGTAAATAGATACGGCAGAGATAATTTTTAATTTGTTGTACTGAGTAATTCGAGTTCACCCATCCTGTATTAAATCATCACATGAATATCGAACGATGGCTATATGAAAATAGTACCAAATGAAGTACATGTAGGTTTCTTGGTAGCTCATCCGGTAACTAGAACCCTGCTAAAGCGGGGATCGGCGCCGTCGATCCCCCGAGCAAAACCCATTACAGCAGGCGGTATGCTGTACTTTAGCGGACCGCTATCCAATGGCAGCACTGGCATTGACCACTCAACGTCTAGCAGCTTCCAGCCCGAGCTCTGTCATTTGTCCGTTGAACCCGTCCCGCTGCCCCAAATTCCCAATTTTTCTAACTTCTTAAAGCCGAGATAACTACCCTGAACCATTTCTTGTCAGTCACCTATTTTTATAGTAGCGTCCATCCATCCATCCATCTCTCTCCATCTCCGGCCACGATAACCGATTTTCGGCTCACGACACACTCATTTTTACGAAGAAAAACCACTGTACATAAAACCAGTTAGTCAAGATGCCTCGTCAACGATCCGCCGGTCGCCCAGCTGCTGCGCCCGCCCGTCCCTCGGTTCCCGCTCGCGCCGCTCCTACACAGCAACAGACTCGTCCCGCAACCACATACGCACCCGCTTCCCAGGCACCACCCCATGCGCCCACGGCCACGGCCACTGCGCCAGCAGCTTCTCAAGGCCCGGGTCTCTTCGGACAGATGGCTAGCACCGCAGCGTACGTTTTCTCCTTCCTCCCCTCATTCTCCCAATCCCATCTTCTGCACATGGACAAAAAGACTAACATCCTCCCAGCGGTGTAGCAGTTGGCTCCTCCATCGGCCACGCCATCGGCGGTTTCTTCGGCGGCGGTTCCAGCGCGCCCGCCGACGCTGCTCCCCAGCAGACTAACGCTGCCGACAACAACCAGAATCAGTTCAACAACAACTGCGCGGGCGCTGCCGAGAGCTTCACCAAGTGCATGGACGACAATAATGGAAACATGCAGATCTGCAACTGGTATCTCGAGCAGCTTAAGGCTTGCCAGCAGGCTGCCAAGCAGTACTAAGCTAGGCTAGGTCTCGCCAGCTTTATAGTTGTCTAGAGGCTGGGGTCTTGGGAGGTTTTAGGTTGGGATAAGATAGGGAGATAGGGAAATAAGAGTAAGTGAGTGATAATTCACTCACTCCTCATGTTTTCCCGCATGTCCGTGAGACTGGGTTGTAGAAAGTTAGACTACGTATGAGGCATGCTTGCTTGGCTGCCCTTATCATGTATATATCAATCATGCCGTGTTGTCACCATCTCATCTCTGCCATCTTTTCTTTCGTGGAATGACCGGCGTCGACGGGGAATTCGAGTCTTTTGTTTTGCACTGCATTGGTAGCCGCGACGTCGAGGGCGTCATGTTTGTTTCGCTGGGACTGATGCCACCTCACGGTATAAACTACACTACTCTTCAAAAAGAAAAAAATATGACAACCAATATAATACTGCTCGTGATTATCAAATACGAATCACGAGATTGTTTGGTTGAGTGCATTACTCATATCTCCAAGAAATGAAAAGCAAATAGACATGCCTGGGCAAAGCGAGATTATTTCTATTCTTTTTCGTGCATATACAATACGATAGATGTACAACTATATACAATGCTTGAGTGAGTGAGGTAGCATGCCGCCCCGGACTCAACTCATAAGTCCCCGAGTTCTAGCTCGAGCATATCCTCAAGGCTGGGGGGAGGTTGTCCGCCCCCGATAACATCCGTGTCCATCAAGTACGGGCTCGTGCTTGGTATATCGCTGCGTAACTCCCGCTGTCTAGCGATCAAGCGCGCCTTGACCGCGTCCGACGCCATGCTATTGTATTTGTGTTCCAGCCCCAGCTCCTCGGCTCGCCGGATGATGTACCCGTTGAAGTAATCGACGGGCGGGGGCTGGCCCATCCGTACTTGCTTCACCCACGGGCTCGTGTTGTTGCCCTGTCCGAAGAGAGACGTCCGCAACTTCCGCCGAAACCCGTTTCCTGTGAAGTATTGTATCCGGTGTGGATGTTCCTGCAGCTCGGGGAGCTGGGAAATGATGGCTATGGTCTCGTCGAGAAGACAGTCCCACATAGCCCGCGCGTGGCGGTTGGGATAGACATCCTTGTACTTACAGCCCATGATGACGGATATCGAGTCAGCTGCGGAGCCGAATATGAGCCGGGGTAATTTCCACGACAGAAATCGAACCCATGGCAAGCCGACTACGTTCAGTGTCTCGGTCGAGGATAATAGATCTGTTAGGTGCTGAGTTTGCTGCATTGCCTCGTGGGCAACGGATGATGGGTCGAGGGTCGAGCCCTCGTGTTTCGGCAGACCGTGTAGATACAGAGTGCCCTGCTGCTTATGCTTCATAGAATATATACCCCTCGAGCCCTTGCCGACCCGGTGGGTGCTGTGGCCGAGTACGTAATTCGGCCGTTCATCTGGGTCTGTGAAAACGTGTTCATTTAACTCTTCCACCAGCCCAAGTCCAGGGTGAAGCAGGCAGATGGTGGTTCGATAGTCGATGCGATCACGCAGGGCATCGAGCACGGGTCGAATCGCTGCTCCTGTGTCAACAATGACATGATCTAAGTAATAGTCCGCCCCGTTGATGTATTTATAGTACGGCGACGGACGCGGGATGCGCTCGGGACACGGTATTGCGATCGAAGAAATATGTCTACCCTGGCCGTCGTATAGACTTAATCTCCGGTTTTCTTCGCCCCATTGGCTCATCACTTTGCGATGAAGAGCGAATATGCTGACGGGCACATCAGGCGTGGATGCGAGAGCGTGGGCAAGAAATCTAGCATGCGCAGTGAACCCTAGGATGTGAATTCGTCTGGACAGTGCTACGTCGGTTTCCTTGTCACTGGTTCCAACTTGTCTCAAACTTTGCTGTGATTCGTCGGGGGTGCGTCGTTCTTCAACGTGTTTGATGTCCTCAACAGTAGTCGTTGAAGGGTTTGCTGCAGCTCCTTCGACGCTACCGCCGCTCTCTTTTTCGTTCTCTATTCTGTCCCCTGTCGCCGTAGTATTTCTTAATTCAGCTCCTTCAGACAGAGTAACATCCGCTTCGTCTATTTCAACTGCCCTAGCCACTGCTGGTGGTGGTATCTTGTATATTGGAGGGCTCGGGTCCATTTCTGAACAGGTGGGTGAAATCTGTACTCTACTAAGAGTAGGGAGGGATGTGGCGTACGAGACAGGTTCGGTAACGGTGGCGGTGGTCGAGATAGAGGAGAGTGGTGTGCTGGCCCCCCGGCCCACGAAGATGTTATCGTAGGGCCATGTCGAAGATCTGCGCGGTATTCGCGGCAACGCCCGCGAAAGCGGTCGGCGAATGATGTGGGAATACAGGGTGGAAAGTTGTCGTGGCGACTAGATTGATTTCATTTCAGTAATCTGAGCCAAGTCCTGGCCAGGACGGGCGGGCTGCCGAAAATGCGAATCGAACGTCTCTATGTTCAAGGGCATACAAGAATGCTCGTGTTTGTGATAAAGAAGCAAGACGAGAATGTGCTTATATCTAAGGTGAGAGGGCCATGAATGCAAGGAAATACATGTGTCATAAAAGTACAGCAAACAATACAAACAGAAAAGCAATGGCTTCTCTGTTATGAATGGGAGGGGGGCGAGTCGGGCGTCGTGATGTTCATGACGGCGACTTTGAGGTTTAGTGCATTCAATTTTTTGGGACCCATTCAAGGGTTCATTGGACTTAAGGTCGGCGTTGTGGGTCTCTATCGCACCTACGGTCCAATGGGTAAGTCATAATTGTTAACTCTCCTACCCCTGTCATCTAAGATAAGGTTTCTGCCTCGAGACACCGCCATAATTCTTCTGGCATTGCGCCTGCTTAACCTGCTTAGTACCTAGTTACCTGTTCATACTCATGCTTCATCCGGCGACCGCGTACTTTGCCCCCGCGGTTATCAGAAAGATGTGACATGTACTGTCACAAATCTAAATACTCATCAACAATACACTGCCACTCATATTTCGACGCAAGGGCCATTCATCTACCTATGATATATACTTGATTTGTCTCTTAACAATGGATCCTGCCAACATCCTTCCCGTGCTTGAGCGCCTCGACGATGCCGTTGACAACCTTGATGATGCACTGCAGCCGCTGGCCAACAGCATGACCGATGTGGCTTCTAAGCTGCCCCTTCTCGACAAGGCTAAGCTCTACGTGCTCATGACTTATTCTATTGAATCTATGCTATTTTGTAAGATCGATATCTCAGTCGACAAGGTGAGCTATGTCTCAAGCTGACCATATCTTGCCAAAGCTGCGCTTCGTCTGAATGAAGTGGACGCGAAAGAACACCCTATTTTCAAGGAACTGGCCAGGGTACGCCAGTACTTTGACAAGATCAAGAACATCGAGTTCCCCCCTCAGAAGCCCGAACAGAGTCTCAATAAGGAAGCCGCCATTCGATTGTCAGTGTCTTGGAATTGCTGTCTCTCTCTTTCACCTCTCATCCCCGACTCATTCGAAAACTTTACGTCTTTGTTGTAGTAATAATTGGCGCGCTAACGATTTGTAGTATACGGTCGGATCTAGCGGATAACAAGGAGATAAACACGAAACTTAGTGAGATGATTGCAAAGGAACGCGCAAAGGCGGCGTTAAAGAACTCCAAGCTCGGTGAAAAACGCAAACTAGATGCGACAACTTCTGAGAGGAAGTCCAGTGAGGAAATCGAGTTCAAGGATAGCGATAACTCGGGAGAGGAGTCCGAGGACGAAGTCGAGCCCAAAGTTGAGCCGCAACCAAAGAAAAAACCTAAGAAGGAGAACAAAGACAAGTCCGAACGGAAAGACAAGACGGAAAGACGGAATAAGAAGGACAAGACCAAAAAAGAGAAGAAGAAGAGCAAGAAATACTCTAAGGACTGAGGGTAAATCGGTGTCGACGTCAAACTCATAAACTATCAGGTCTGTTGGCCGATCCTTACAAGGCTAGCCTCTGGCTAAGAAGACGCTCTTCCAAGCCACGAGCATGTGAACGAATGCCAGTCTTTTCCTCGAACTTCGCCGGCATCATCGGTCTGCAGGATAATTTAACTAGCTGCAGTTGAAAGAGGTTAAAAGGAAAAAGAGGCAGACACCCGCATATTAGGATGGTCCACATAATCCACCAACGCTGGACGGTGCTGACATATACTAACAAGGCAGATCATGCGCCCTCATAGATGCCACGAGACTGTGACGTGATGAGGAGATTATTATTAAATCCTCTAGAATTAAAGAGGAATATCTCGATTCCTGGGGGCTTGGCGCGCTGCTCTCGCAGCTTCCTTCTCGATTCCCGTTAGACGTTGCTTGCGTTGATTGAGGACAGCTCGCGATTCCACTATAGATATTTCTAAGGATATTCATCATGAAGTTTTCGACGCGAATGTGAAACGATGGTTCTTATTTTTAATTCAACACTAATATGACTGTACTAGAAAAGTTGGCATTCAGCTTTCCAGCCGACAATGACATTAAAATTGGACGAGTCGAATTCTTGCCCGTGACAAACTTTATAACCATGGTGGTAACCTTGCCCGCACTTCTGAACTATATCATCTACGTATGATGCGAGAGAACTGCATGGTGGCGCGATGGGGTTGGTGTTGTCGTTGCACAACCACACCGCTGTGTACCGTGCGCAGGTGATGACCGAGCAAGTACGCGGTCCAGCCGCCACGGTACAATTCCCTACCATATTCGAGATCTTGGCCTTCGAATCTTCTACGTTGCTGGTAAGCGCCCCTTGGGTACCCACGCCCTCGCCTCCTACTCCACAGAGGACACCGGCCTAAGGTTGTGGAGTTAGCTCATGTTCTCAGGTTTCTCTTATTTGTCTTGGTTGCTTATGGACAGAGCAAGAGGGCGAGACACTCACCTTATCACGCTTTTGGAGAGGAGTGGTGAAGTTCCCATGATCGCGGCGGAGGCTTTCCCATGTGAAATCTCGCTTCGTGGCTTGGATTTGCCGAGTCACCTCCTGCGTTTTGTGATAAGTAAGTAAGTGAGCGAGGCAGCTAGGATCAGCGAGTCGTCTTTTCTGATATCAATTGGGCTTTGACATTGGTTTTCGATACCTAGGGTAAAAACACTAACCTCGATAGTGCCATTAAATGAGACTTCGGGACCCCCATCCTCGATAACACCAGTCCAGCCCATGGGTTCAATTTTGTATTCTTTTCGGAGCTTAGGGGGTATACTCAGCTAGTGAATTGTTAGTTATTCTCCCTGGTTATTCAGGCCAGGTTGGTTAATGGTAGTCAGGTAATCCATACAACTGCTTCAGCGACAGCTGCCGCACCGACGGCAGCTGCGATAATAGTCTGGCATCTCATGGTGAGGGCTTGTCTTCTGAGGGGTCGAATAGTATGGAGTTCACCGCTGTAGTTTGTTGAAGACGGAGAAGAATGAACGGAGGGAAACTTGACATTGAGGCCAAGACATTTATAAATAAATTTGCGTCGCAGCAGCCGCAGCTGACGAAAATTAGACTGAGTCGTTTGCGCATATTGAAAACGGCATATCGATACATGAAACCTCCTTGCTGACTTGAAACTTGAAAACAGACGGATCAAGGGCGAATTGTTCCCAAGAAGTGTATAAACTATGGAACCAGTTAGCAATTTAACGTTGCACAACTGCTACAAGATGTCCTAGAGGGATAACAACGCCTAGCCAAGCCTTTGGGCTCATAGCAGTTCTATCAGCATCTTCGCTTTTGCCGGTTTCGTGGAATCAGAAACAATGCGTAGTCACATACGGTGTGTACAACCGTCGGAATAACCCTTGCTGATGGACGAGTCTAGAACTCTCCCTTCTTTTCTTTGCTGTAATGACGTGGCATAGCGAATCATACACATATAGCTGGAGTCAACGTGGATCATCTAGCCACTTAGGTGTTCATATCTCACAACGTACTTCTCAGAGAAGAGATGCGCGAGGTCGACGCAGAGAACGTGGACCCGCTCAGCGAGCCTGAATTCACGGCCGTCACCAGAGCACTAACGATACCTTCCCCTTGACTCACGTTCCGAGCTGCTGCGAGGATGAGATCGACACCAGCCGCAATAGCCAGTACGCCGCGCTCGGGATCCGTCCCGAATCCCTCTAGACCGCCGGCCTCTATCGCGTCCGTGATTACCACACCCTTATACCCTAGCCGCCCGCGCAGCTCCCCCTGAATCCACTTGCTGCTGATCCCGCTAGGATATTGAGCGTCCAGAGCCGGATAGAGTGCCCACGAGGGCATGATCATCTTCACGCCCGCTGCGATGGCCGCCGGGTACGGCGCCTCGTCAATGGATCGTAGATCTGCCAGACTACGGTTTATCGTCACAGGGCGCTCGTCCGTGTTCTCCGTTGCCGACGCGGCCCCCAGACCGGGAAAGTGCTTGGCCGTCGCCACGACGCCCTGCCCCTGCTGCGCCTTGATGAATGCCGCCGCGCACTCTGCCACGACGGCCGAGTCATTGCTGTACGACCGCTCGTTCTGGTCCTCGAAGTCCCCCGGCGCATGATACACGTCCAGCACGGGCGCTAGGTTGCCGTTGTTGTTGTACGCCTTCAGCGCCGCCGCCGCCTGCACGCCTGCCGAGTTCCCAGCTGCCGCGTGGTTCGACTGCTGTCCGATCATCTTCTCCGATAGCGTCGGGCCTCCGGGTAGCCGCTTCACTTGTCCGCCTTCCTGGTCTGTGACGATCAGGAGCGGCCCCTTCACACTGCTGCACCCTGCTGATGCGTACGCGCTCTGCAACCCGGCGAGATACCCTGGTAGTAAGGAGTCGACGTTGTCTTTGAAGATTATTACGCCCCCGAGCTGACATTGTCCTGCGAGTGTTGTGAGGCGGGCCGGATGAGCGGTTCCTGGATACGAGAAAATTACGTGCGCTGCGGCGTCGGCTGCTGTGATGGCTAGTGCGGAGCTGCAGAGGCTCGTCGTGACTACGATTAAGCGCTTGAGAGTCATGATCCTGAGGTGTTCAATGGCGAGGGCGGAGATTTGGCCTAGAGTCTTCCGGGTCGAGGCGTCTTTCATTTCATTATGAGGACTCCGAAACATCACTCACTGGCCTCGAGCCGCAGTCTATCATCGCCCTCGTTCATGGTACTTACTTATATTTATTTGTGTTTACTGCATCTTGCATGCTTCAGCTGCGATCTGCTTTGTCTAGTACGGAAGGTCATATCGTTATACAGCCCTAACGGACTTCGTAGTGTTGCACTATTAGCCACGAACGTGTCGAGTGTGGAAGGTCGTTTTGTAGATCGCAAACCTCGTCGTAGAACACTGCTACGTGAGCGGAATTTATTCCGTCAATAGTTCACCGTCTTGGCAACAGGGGTGGTGATCGTCCCGCTCACTAAGTGTGCGCAATTAAGATACGCTAGACAATCTCAAGTACAAACACTACTAGAAGATGATAATGATAGTATCGAATAAGTTGATTACACACCAGATGGAGGTGAGTATATGGAATGCTTGTTACTATGCCTACTAGGAGCATTCGGTGATATCGGACATGAAACGGCTTATAGCTACAAAGCCGAACCTTTAATCTCAACGCCATTGATCCGCATCCTCCACTTACTCCTTTCTTTGAACCAACCAGCAAGCTCCGATTAGGTGTAAGATTCGGTGATTCGAGCTATGTGATGATATTTCGTAGGAGACAATATCTATCCTTGAGCCCGATTGAAACTGTTGAGCTTTTCTGTAGCGCGCTGGTACAGGCCGGTTCTGAATGGCAGGACATGCACAATGTCTCCCATATCACACTAGGCTACGAACATTATTCAAGCGTCTGGCTTACTGAATTCTTCATCAACGGAAGGGACGAGGGCGCTTCCCAGGCCTCAAATACTAGACTTTTGCTCACATCGAATCCTCATCATGCCATTCATGGAAATCCCATGTCGGGACTTAGCATGGCGAGACATACATCCCGATGTTACAACGATACATGGTAATGAACGATGTCAATGCCACGGTTGTATGGAGATGTACTTGTGACCACCCAGAATCGAAGTTCACGCGGTGGGATCTTATTTAGGTACTCATTTAGACCGCCACTGATGATTTTATTGTAAAGTTTCACATCCTGGTTTATCTTATCAATTTAATTAGCTGATCTGATTAATCTAATGTCTCCTGTAGGTAACGATGCTTTTTTAGATTTGCGAGGTTGATTAGCATTGTTAAGATAATGAATTATTTCTCCAGCTATAATCACATCATATTAATGGAAGCCTCTGGGACTGGAGGTTTTGGTATCCGAAATCGGAGTTCCCCATACCATTTTTGCCCCGCCACTATTGTTAAGAGGTTAATCTCTGTAGCGTTTACCGTAGCTAAGGTAATGTGTGGGGTTTCCAAACGCAAGGGTATAAAGGAATACAACTGTAGGCCGAAGGCCATACACCCGAGACACCCTCTCCCATTCCCTCTACATATTCAATTAGCTAGATTCTAATAGGCATCCGCTGGTCTGGGAATCTACACATCAACTGAGGGTAACCCACCCCTGTGTACCTGAGGTGGGTCAATTTTGATTGTATGTAGATATGAGCCACAGAACACCTTATTCTTCTTAATTCTAAACGGCTACGCCTTAGCAGCTGCGCTGTAATAACCACAATTTACCATTCTTTTTAAATTTTTTAACTTTCGGAGGGCATGCATTCTGCGCCGACCCCTACTCCGGAAAGAAAGTAGATATATTTTTGTTTTGGTTCGCCGCTCCCTTTTCAGGCGTACGAGGCTCGCTATCTTTGTAGCGTTATTGTGGCGTTAAAGTATTCCGTAAATTTTGTCTACAACCAAATTTTCTCTACCCTTAGGTAGACAGGGGTGGGTTACCCTTAGTTGATCTGATCGCTCCTAGTCAAGCAATACTGTCACTTAGTTTACCCTCTACTTTTGGATGTGGCAGTAATTAAAGTGCGCATCTAAGTAATGTAACTAGCAGATCAGATATTATTAATACCGTTTTCCTTATATAGCATATCTACAATATAGCACAAAGTAAATCTTAATTCAAGCAGTCGCTATCTACAAAAGCAGATAACTGTGACGTGCAGAAACACATAATAACAGTCGACTTTGGGTTAGAAACGGTCGCGTTGTCCAGTATTATACAGTTAAATGCTATATCAGAAAAAAGATAAAACATTACGCATTCCAGCAATAAGCCGCGAAACACTGTGACCACACGGTAGTAGTTGCGGCATCCCTGCATTGCACCCCTGTTCCATTGGTTAGAGATGGTTCGTGACAATTGCGAACATTCGCAATTGTCTCAGGATAACAACTATTACATTTCGCAAGATGGCTCTTTATCTTATTTCTCTTCCACTTCTGTGTCGCAGCTATGGTGCTACTTTCCGTTACAAGCAATTGCGATTATTGACAGCCTACGCGTTCATTTATTCTATGCAATTGTTCTCCCATAGGCCAAATCCATATATATGCGTACCTTATACATGACCATCTATACACACCCAATAGCCTGATATACTATAAATACCAAAATTCCTTAACCTAATGTCTGGATCATCGCATTGCAATATCTCTACGAACCCCCAATCGACAGAAGAGGGGAAACATGGCGTGTCTTCGGCATTATCAACGTCTGACTCTCTTCGGGCTGTGGCTGGATCGAACTCAGACTACTGCTCTCTCCAGCAGCGGTCTGCCGTGCCTGAATCCAATCTGAGGGACGAGAGACTTCAGTATTTCTTTCTCAATAGCTTTAATGTCATTGATCATCTTGCCAATGAGGCCGGACCTCCTACGGAGGAGGAAGTCCGTGAGGCGCTAAAATCGATGAGAAAGCACGTCGCGGGATACCAAAGGCAAGCTAACGACGATAGTGGAATTGGCACGTCTATTCACAGCCACAGTGAAGATGGTTCAGCGTCTGGTCAAGTACAACGTCAGGAGAGCCACGTGAAGAAAAAACGGATCGCTCTTGACGAAATTGTAGCTTGGTATCGGCAATGGTTGTGGCGATGGGCGGTTCCTTGCTCTTCAGCGCAGGATCAAAACGTCCACCATGGCCAGAACGTTACCGCAAATAACGCTAGACCCGGATCCTCCTCAAAAACCCAGTGCGATGACAAGTCTAACAATAAGAAAAGAAAATTCGACGGTAACCAGGAACATCAAGGAAAAGATCGAGGGGCGAAAGAATCTACTAGGAATGAACATCCATCATCTAAGGACCGCGCCAGAAGATTGAGATTAGCTTGTCCTTTCTTGAAACGCAACCCTATGAGGTACTTCCAAAATCAGCCCTGCATGCACTATTGGCCAAATACCGCAAGGATGAAGTGAGCATCAAAGTCTTTCCCTCCCTGCGCATTGACTGATGAATCTAACATGGGAATGCAGAGACCATTTGTATAGCCATCACATGTTTCAAAGCGGCATTACTATTTGTCGGAGATGTGGTGCCGTTTTCAGCTCTGAAGCGGAGTTTCACTCTCACTCAAGGCAACCAGTCGCTTGCACGATAAGACCGGTTGACATAATCGAGGAAATAGACGCTGAGAAGAAAGATAGACTGAAAAATAAAAAACTGGCGCGCGGCTGTACCGAAGCACAGAAATGGTTCGCCATATTTGATGTCCTCTTTCCCACCTGTAATCCTGAGGATTACCCAGAAGATCCATGTAAGTGCTTTTCTGACGCTGACCTGGGCGGAAGAATTACCACTAAAACGGCGACTGTTCAGATTGGGACCCGTTCCCGCTCCGGGCATTACAAATTGCAGCACATCTTCATGACGATCTGCCTTCCATCATCATTAACTCAAGCCGCGACGTTGCTTCCGCCCTGGGTGAAGTCCCATCCGATAATTTCATCGCCGGGAGTATCCCGATCATCCAGAGACGCGTTCGTGAATCTCTACTGTCTTTTCGCCCTGGGTCCAACGCGCAAACACAAGAGGATAGAGTATTGCAGAACGACGAGATTCATCAATCGCATTCAGAGCAACGTGACGCCCCGCCGCATCGATCTGCAGAGAGAAGGATGTCTCCCACAAGAGCGGACGCTGAAAACTCTTTTCAGGATGTTTATAGTCAGTTAGATGCTGACCTACGTGATGGACAACTCATCCCGACCGCCCTGGGACAGCAACTAGATCGTTATTCCCTAGAACTCTTTCAATTCGATCTCCATGATACCTTGGAAGATACATCGAGTGATATCGATTTTGCTGAAGCGATTCAGACGCTCGAGAGGTGTGCTCGGAGTCTTCTCGAAGAGCCAGCACAGTCAGAGGCCCACGTCCAACAAGAAAGAAGGTGGAATAACCCCCCCAACCCCTGACAGCCATGCATACGACTCATTCGCATACAATGTACGACGTCGTGGCAAAACCACCCTGATCACAATGGGTATGAAAGCTCCTGTCTTGCTGGGTGATTGGCACACTGCCCTTCTTCTAGCACAACCTATTCGCTTAATAAGGAATTATATAAAACTACCACTCGCCAGCAATTACTTACTTGCTTTCAATTACGACCATTATTCCCAATCTACCCTTTAGCTGCTCTGATTCTAACCTTCTTCTAATACGGTCCCTTAATGGGGTTAACATACTGATGGCACAACGGAGGCCCGGCGGCTAGAGGGTGGGACGTCACACAGCCACAATAAGTCAGCAGACGCCTTTGAACCGCGTGTTCAATATTACCTTATTCTGAACCCTTTATAACTTCTTTTCCTACTTGCTTTCCACGATAGCCTAGTTTGACGGGAGTACCCACATCGATACCACCTTAAGGTCCTAGGACTAACTCCACTATCTGTATATTAACGGTGTATGAATGGCTTATCAATTTTAATAATAATGCCTGATAGTGTCGAGCAAGTCGTCACTAAAATAGAAAGTTTTCTTAGCGAGGTTTTCGATTTTGAATACTATATAAATCATAATGCTGTAGCGCTTCAACTCCAGTCAAACCTTAGAATGCCTACCTATACGTTTTAACTCCTTATCAACCCTTACCCCAACTCTCTCAAGCGCCTTCCTTCATTGCCTTCGAGTCGTTCAAGGTCTTCCAACCGCTATTGATGGCTATCTAAAGGTCGAGTGCGTAAGCTCCAAATTCTATATTTCAAGTTGTGGCTGCTTCCGTATTAGTGAACTAACCAATAGATAGGCCATAGACATTGAACTGACCGACCAGAAGGCTGCAGACACTTTTAAACTTTGAAGGAGGTCAGGATACGAACTTCTCTAGCTTCACATTCCTAAGGTCATGTTGAAGCTATCTAAGAAGCCTACGGAAGATTAGAAGGAGATTACATTTATGGATAACCATGTTTACAAAGCTAAAGTTATGATCCATCATAGCATTCGAAAACGTTCTCTCTTTCTTATCAAGATACATTTTACGTTATGTTCGAGGGATTTCACAACCTGCCAAATTTCCAAGTAGATCGAGAGTAGACATTTCGATGTATTATATACATCTAACCGCATTGGTAGACGGGTGTTTCAGTGTGCCAATACGCATACAAATTCTTATTCCCCTTTCGGTCGATTCTGCTTTGCCTTCGTCTCTCTTCTTTCTGTACCTTTTCCGTCTGCCTATGCTGTGTAGCCAGTATCGAGCGCTGTTGAGACGGGGTCAAGTGTATTAAACTGGACCGATCGCTCGCGCTCATTTTTGCCAGTTGATATGTCACCGTCGCTTTGTCTCGTTTCTCTCTCTTGGACAATGATCGTGTGTCAGGTATATCCGCGTTGTATCCATCTTTGCTAGGCCCCTCCTCCGTGCCGGCTTCTATCACGTGGTGGTTTAGTTGTGAAGCCGACGTCCAAATCCGACGACGAAGCTGAGTTGAAGACGGCCCTGATTGCCTTGATATGATTTTGCCTGACGGCAATCGGATCGAGTCTTCGTCAGCTAGCAGTGTCTTTTGATCTGGAGCTATTGCCGCCTCCTCCTGATTCCTCTCGTCTCCATGCCCCTCTACATCGTTTTCTACTTCGCTTTCTGCGTCGATTTCTGGCTGTGAAAAGTCATAAAACTCGGCAAACTCTGAGTCTTGCTCCAGTATATCGAATCTGCAGTGGCCTTTGCTAGCCATATGCTGCTGTACAGCTTGCACGGTGGCCCTCTCGGTTCCGCAGTGTACGCATTCTCGGTATCCGAAAACTACAAGGTGTAAATATCTAAAGAGAGACTCGAGGTCGACAACAAGATATTGCTGATGTGGAACAAACAAGCCGTGTGATTTCTGCATGTGTACCACACTATCATCGAAGCTCGGTGATGAATTGGGACAAAACAGGCACTGCCCAGGTCTGAAGGGTTCCATAACTGCGTTTTGAGAGTCGATCGACTCTTTGAAGGATGAGGGTGTAGAGTTGATTTCCGGAGCCGATGGCAAACTCATTAGTAGAGTTGGTAGCGGGATTGTTTCGGTTGTGGTTGTGGTTGTCACTATCATGGATGAATTTAAAAGCGATTGAGTTGAGCTCAAGTCCTGTAGTTGTGTTTGAAGGTTGATGTTTATAGCGTTGGCCAGATAGTATGAACTTCTATGAGTTCTACATATGCTTATATAGTACGTACTGCAGCAGATTCAAAATCGAATGGGGCGATGCAGGTAGGTAAGTACCTAAGCTTAGTTTAGCTTAACTGTCCGTTAGTGCGTTAAATCAGTGGGGCTACAGCCTACATACCCCTGGATACCACGACTGAGGGAGTTAGCGCTCCCGCAGCATCGCCACTAACAAGTCAAGTTTTGACCAATGAAATGCTCTTCGGCTTTCTGACGAGGTATGATTCATAATGAGGAATAAACTACCATCAAGGTCGTGTCAGTAAACGAAAGTGACCAAGTCATCACCCACTACCTAAGCTCTGTGTGGTGTGACGATTTTCGTCTACTCTACAAAACCTCGCACCATAAGAGAATGAAGGCGCAGTCCGAGGCTGACTACTATGCGGGTTTAACGAGACGAGTAATTCTCCCCTCCCACAACTGTAGCACGCAAACTTTCTATAGGGTCACAGTAATCCGGATGCCGACCGAGGCGCTTGATGGGGTAGATTAGATAGACAAGCTTCGATTTTCGATGAACGAAGATGCCCCTGTGTACCAAAAAAAGAACAAAGGTCTCCTATCTAGGCTGCCCAAAAGAGTATCCCATTGCTGCTGCCCTAGCACATAGATACCTAGTTGATATGAGAAGGTCACATCCAAGGTCATGGGTCATTCATTGCCCAAGCCTGTTACAACACATGAGACTCGTTTCTAGCCTTATCACATCGTAGTTTACCTTTTGCTCCCAAGAAACACCCAGCCCTCTGAGGCGACACTACGATTCTGTCCCTTAACCGCCTCTCTTTGGAGGCTAGGAAAAAGTTAAGCGAAGTTCATTATAACCTTTTTCTTTTTCGAAACTTCGGTTGGCCTTACGCCGTTCTGATGTATGTAGCATGGTGACGTGACAATAATAACATGGCCCCGCACTTGAAGTTGTTTTAGGTTCAGCCACTTCTCAGCGCCTCCAGTATCAAAGCTGTGCTTGCCAGCGCATCGTTCAATTTTTCAATTCTGGGATCACCTCCGGTAGCATCAAAACAGAAAGTAAAGCTAAACGTTGTATTAACTTTTTTGCGAACAAGACGAACCCCAAAACAACATACTCTGATAGGTTGATATTGTTTTTAAAGTCGTCGTCCATCTATTTCTTTGAGATTGTCGTTATGACTATCACTATATACAAATCATTTTTGACAACCCAACTGCACGTCCATATACCAGACTACGCAACAGGGCTGCGTGATCCATCTCCTTGCTTAGCTGTGGCTATTGCAACAAGCATGCTACAGCATTCTGCAAAGATTCTTGCGTTATGACCTCAGGGAAGACTAACTCAAATAGGGGATGCCCCCTTCTACCTCTATAGTGTAACAAACGCACAATGTTCAATCCATAAGCTGCTTCAGGATGGTCCTAATGTGTTAATCTTCTAAGAAAAAACTAGAAAAAGAAAAACAGTTTTATATCCATAACTAGTAGAAATAGGAGCCTCGTAATCAAATCCATGCTGCAACGGCACCCCTCTTTCGTGGTAATAATAGACCCAGCAAGGACCCCATATAGGACTTCTAGGACTTCTTCACATTTGTATGCTTGCGTACGTTACAATCTAAAAGCTTACATGCATGCTTTCTAGAACCTTGCTATCGCTTTCCTCCCATGGATATATGCTTTCAATTGATCTGATTAGTTTTTCATGGTGAGGAGACCGCGGTTTGATGACACATTCAAAAGGTGCTACACGGGAGACGACGCCAGGCCCAAAGTTCAACGCGGGATTGGATTTGCCTTTCTTTGTTATGTTGAAACCAGCAAGAGTTTGCGCAATCGTGAGAAACAATGTGTTCTGAGCAAGAATACGTCCTGGACAAGCTCGACGCCCAAACCCAAAGACGAATTTAAGGGGATCCGGTTCGGGGTCTTTTCCGAGAAAGCGCTCTGGCCTGAACTCCATGGGATCCTTATAGGTGTCTGGATCATGGGTGAAATGCCTCGGCGGCTGTCAGACCGAGTGGGAATACAGCGTTGAAAGGCAACTTACCAGATATTTACTAGCAACATTGAGCCTTTTGGTATGAAGTAGCCCTCACAAGTGTCGTCTTCGGTGCTTGTATGTGGGAGGCCCATTGGCGCTGCGGGGTGCCAACGGAAGATTTCTGTTGTTAGAGCTGCCACGTAAGGCATCCGTTCACGATCTGCAATTGTTGGTAGTCGGCTCTGATCCGTGATAACTTGATCGATCTCGTCCTGAGCTAATCGTTGAATGTCGGGGTGGAGAACCATCACCAAAAAGAAGCATAATATCTCTGTCACTGTCTTGAGAACTATTTAAAATGATTCAGGTCCCGATAACTCGCTTTCGATTGCTACTTACTGTATCTGCTCCGGCCGTGTACAATGATCCGGCTGCCCATTTTTTCGCGTAGTCATCTTCAGGACTATTTATGTCTTCCAGAAGTTGAGATAGAAACGACGATTTATTCGTACCTTGAGCCATCTGATGTTTGACAAAGGTAAAGGGCTTCTCTGTGACGTCAAGGAGCTCACGTTCCCACTGCCGAGCAAGCTCTTTGAAACTAGTTCCAGGAAACCAATCGGGTAGGTTCCTCACTGTTAAAGTTAAGAAGATGGTCTAGTTATTTCATTTAAGGGGCACAGCACTTACAGAATGGGAAAGTATCTACAAGATACGTTCCTGGCACAGCCGCGCGGCCAAACTTGGTCATCACATCGGTGGACATATCGATTAAAGGGTCATTCTTATGAGACTCTGCCGTGTATCCATACGCGATTCTCAACGTCACCGACCCTACCTCCCTGCAGATAAACGACTAATTTAGTAACGAATTTGAGCCATTTAAAAAGACAAGACTAACGTTTTGACATGATCAACTAAGTTTTCCGGACTTTCGAGGAGGTGAAGTAAAAAATGGCCTACTTCAGCCTCTTCCAGTGCGTTGAACTGGCTGGCAGCGGAGTTTGTGCCAATAATCTGGTGCACAATCTTCCTTTGAGCTCTGAAGAGATTGTTATATGGTACTAAGCCTAAAGAATTCGCCCAGCCCATCCTGAGAATGTAATTAGCAATATAGCGTGGAGATCAATCTCAACAACACATACATTTCTCCTGCGAAAACCTGTCGCGGCCTGGATGAGTACTTGGATGATCGCTTATCGCATAGCTCAATTGCAAGCCTCGCATCATTGACCAATATTACAGGCTGGCCCATAATAGTCACAGAGCTAATTGGGCCTAGATAATAGCTCTAAGTATCAGGACGAATCTTCATAATTTGTCTCGAGCTACTATTAAATCTGAGTGTTACCGTAGAGTGCCTTATGCTTTAGCCAATGTTTGGCTGCAAAGGTGTCAGATGAGGGGAAATCATTCACATTCCCAACAAGAGGAAATCCCCTTGGACCCGGTGGTAGCGGAAGACGGCCGGTATCCCTGAGAGAAGTAGGACTTCGATTGAGAAGGTATAAGATGGCGATACCAATACACAAAACACCGATAAGAGAAGCAAGGATAGCCATCATGAAAATGACAATGATTATCACGCTTTTGTTGTGGGCAAGGTAGCATTGAGCTTATGAGGGGAAACAGCAGATTTAACACGCTTCTCGAGCGAGGGCTTGTGATGGTATTTAATGGATTAACATGTCGAATCAGTTACCGGCAATTATAATGAACACGAAGGATCATACTGCATAATGGGAGTTCTATCTAGCTTTCGTAAGCGCACACGTGTGTGTGGATTCTACTACGCTCCCGGCTACCAATTATTGTTTGTCTTGGTTACAATACGACAAACGTTAAGTTGGAGTTGCAAATCGATCGGAATGTGAGACAGGACAATTTGACCCACAGGATGATGTACCATGTATAAGCGCATCCGTAGAGAGCATTTACGTTTTTGTTCCCATACTGCGACTGATCGACCTAGTCGCATATGATGAAAATGGAACTACGGCACAGCAGGCCAATGCGACCTTAAAACCTGATACATTGAGGAGAAAGTCATTTCAGAGGCCAATATATATCCATACAACCATAATCGTGTAGGGTAGGTACGTGTACCGGCTCTACTCCCTGCGAATTTCGGTACCGATCAATCCTTCTGAAATGCTACATGGGCTCGCGCAGTGCCAAGCATCAGCCGAACAAATAGAATTTGGTTGGTTGTAGGTAGCAAAGGGGACAGAAATTCTATAGGTCGACACTGTATCAGAATCTAGAGGGTCGAAATGCTGTACAGGGACAGGGGTGTGAATGACACCTGAGGCATCAGAAGTATTTTCGTAAACGATATTATTTGGTAATCTTATCGTTGCACTCAATTGTTTCAACCAGGGCTCAACGATTTTACTGCAAGAGTAAATCATCTTTTGATGCTATAAGAGACCTACGTGCCTAATGACGGAGCTGATAATTGCGTTGTACTATGGCATTCAGTTTATTACTCATTAAGTCATATACCCCCTTTCATTGTCCATTACTTCTAAAGAATCGCTAGCATTATTTTTGGCCGTGCCACTCGAGGGCCCCGTAAGGGAGACGGTATCGTCGTCCTTCGTTGCATAGGTTCGAAAGTAACTACCTGACGGAGCGCCGGAGCTGCCTTGTTGCAGCTCGAAGCTTCCTGAGTGATTGGTGCTCGTTAAACCGGCTGCAGAGGCGAACCGCACGATCAAGGGCCGCAATACTGGCAAACAGGCGCTAATGAAGATGATACCTGGTTCAGCAACCGTCCAAGAGAGTAGCTGGACATCGGTAAAGGTAGGGTCGGTAAGGGCGTTATACTCGATGAAAAGTGCGAAGCGGATAATCGATGCAATGGCACCACTTTAGATATGTCAGCCCTTTGACTATACGTATTTGAAGTTCAAATACCCTCACATGGAGCCGACCAAAAATACGCCGCTGAGAGCGACCTTACGGCGAGTCTCTAACTGGAGCCTCCAGACGGCAGGGAGGGGCAAAATCAACATTGCCAAGTCATGCACAGTACTCAGAGCTGATATGGCGCGGAAGTACGCCACTTGATTGACACAGGTACCCCCAAGTGATCTATCCCATTGGAAAGCAATCGGCTTGCATTGGAAGATGGTGAGAAGTAATTCTGTCGCGCTCCATAGCCAAATATAAGTAATCAGGATGTATGCTGCGTAGCATAGCCAACGAATTCTGTGGAAGATTCGTAATATGAGGAGAAGAATTGATGTCTTAGCAAATGGCAACACCAAGCTGTGGAAGATCTGCGTTATAAACAACGTCTGGTAACGCGGTAGAATTGCTTGGGGCTTGAATTGAGTGAGATACGCGAAGTGTCTGCCCTCGCCGCCTATTATGACACCTGGTACTTGAATGAGTAAACATCAGTGATAGCTCGAGTATTGGTGACCTACTGGTGATGACATTGGCGCAAAAGCCCAGCATTAACACATAAGCGGGCGCTAAAATCCAATCTTCGAGACTGGGAGACCTTTGCCCAAGGTGAAGTGCTGCGAATCTTAAGGCAATAAAGACGGTACACAATACGGCGAAGAGAATGGCAACAGCAATGATACGATCTCCTTGGTTAACTAAAAGACTTGCATCCACCGAGGAAGCGTTCGTTCCATCAGTAGACATTTTGTCTCTCGTTAGTGCGCATGGTATTTTGATGCTGTAGGCGAAACAAAGACCTGGTTTAATATAGATATTGAAAAATTTTGGAACATATCAGGCTGGAACAGATCTAGGTGAGGTATAGCAAGAGGTGGGTATAAGAAGTCAGATATCTTAGTTTCGGTACATGGTTTACCGGAAGGATGATGATGAATGGAAGGGTTTGGGCATACCCAAGAAACGCTCATATGATTGCTGAGCGCCTCCCTCCCGCATGTCGATGCCGCGAAAGATGCAATCAACCCCTGTATAATCCCCTGGATGGGGGATTTCCGTACGCCATAAGCGATTGGGATGTAACCATGCGTGTCAGATTCAACACAACTAGCGAGAGACACTATCTTATGTTGTAGCGAGGGATTCCTAGGAAGATATTTTTTCTTTTCTCGCAACATGCTGACCGACTGTCGAACTTAAGTATGCAATAGCCTCGATGTATTAACACCTCATGTAAGACAAATTCTGCTATGATATAATAACTTTATCATTTGACTACCTGGACACTCATTCTGCATGATTTTCATTTGTGAGTTGCCTGGCGAGTAGTGCTGTACACATATATGTATGTACTCATAGTGACCCCTGGCGGTGACGCCTTGTCAATTATTTGTTTCTAGAAGATCGTGAACCATAAATAGCTACATCACAGTGGAAGGGTTTGTTTACGGCAAGATATAATAACTTTCCGATAAGGTAGGGTTGCGAGAAGGAGACAATAAAGTTGTAGGCGCTAATCGCATAATTGCATATTTGCATGTTAATGAAAGTCTTATTGCAAACGTAGTACCTAATCGAAGTTATGATCTGCACTGCCACGTGGAGTAGATTACCTAAGCGACCGAGTCATCAATTGTGACGCCACAAGGCGCAGCGGGGGCCCCTTTTCTTGTGCGACGATAACATCATTGCCTTCAAAGAAGTCACACCATGTCCTCCGCGAGAACTTCGCAGCTGAAGAGCTCCTGTTCAATTTGTTCTAGCTATGTTGACCAGAAAAAGCTGAAGTTCTACGGACGGGACGCCGCGGCTTCTGAGGTTGTACATCAGAAATGTTCGGAATGCAATGAGATTCAGTTTAATGGAAGCCAACTCTGTTCTTTCTGCTCTCACATCCGCCCATCCCATTTATTGACATGCGCATGTGTTCATAGCCCCTTCGACGATAACGGAAATGGACAATATGTAATTGGACTCGGGACACAAGCGGAACTACATTTGAGGCAAGAGGCGTGTAAATTCTGTAGGTGGTGCCTTCAAGTTGCCCAGGCAGATTCCCAACTCCGCCAGTACACAATCGACGAACAGGCTCCTATATATATCATGAGACGGATATGCATCGAAAAGTTGGCTTTCGATTCAGAAGGAGATGATGTCAACGTCGATTGTCAACCGGAAGTTATACTCTACATCACAAGCAAGACGTCACGGTTTGTTCAGAATTCTGTGAACCCTCAGTGGGTCAAACTTGGACACAATAAGAGGTCTCCATGGGTGCTCACTACGGCAGGTAGTAGCATATCCACCGGCCAAAACCACACCAGGTTGAAAACATTCTCAGCTGTGTCGCCTTCTTTCCAGTGGGCTGTGGCACGCCGCTGGATGACAGTATGCGAAAATGAGCATGAAAACTGTCGTGAAAATAAGGCTAAGAAACTGCCAACCAACTTCCGGCTTGTTGACATCGAACTGAAATGCGTTATTGACGCCCATGTTGAGCCATATCTCCCTTTTATTGCACTCAGCTACGTCTGGGGTGCTGATCCATCAAGCGAGATAACAGCACGTCGCGACAACTTACAGTACTTGAAACAACCAGGTAGCCTATGCCACCTACCTCAGACTATCTCGCATGCTATGGAAGTCTGTAAACGACTAGATCAGCGGTACTTATGGGTTGATAGGCTTTGCATTGTGCAAGATGACAAGGAAGATAAGTACGGGCAAATCAGGTCATTGGAAGCAATATACACCCGTGCCAAAATTGTTATAGTGGCGGCATGTGGGGACAGCATACATTCAGGTCTGACCGGGGTCAATGACGATTTCCCAAGAGACCGATATCAAATATCTACCGATGTCTTTGGATTCACCATGGCCAATCAACTTCATGGTTTTGAGATAGCCACGCAGAGCGTATGGAACGAAAGAGCCTGGACATACCAGGAGGCCATCCTGGCAAGGCGCAAACTGTACTTTACCCCGGCAGAGATCTGGTTCGAGTGTGCAGAAGGCGTCCAGCGCGAAAACGCTTTCTCGGTTGATCGGAAATCAAAAGAACCGCAGGGCAATCGGCTAAGGCTATACAACAAAAGGAACGGGGCTGGCTCAACTCATGACGACTATGAGGATTACAGGAGGCACTTAGAGCGCTATTCCCGACGCGGCCTGACTTACCCTTCCGACGTATACCATGCATTTCACGGTATCGAAGATGCATTTTATTCTGAAGGAGGAACTATTTTTGGACTGCCGGAACCAGACTTCAGCCGTGCGTTGTTGTGGTACCCGTACGATTGGTCAGATCATCTCCAAATGCGCCGGCCTAGCGATAAAGACATGTTATTGCCGTCTTGGTCCTGGGCGTCCTTAATCGGACACATAGCAACTTTTGGACTATATGGCCATCCAAACAACAGAGCCCTCCAAAGGGGCTCTTTTTACTGCTCGCTCTGCGAATGGTTCACGCGCAATGGAGATAATAACGGCCAGCAGAGTATTCGCAGGATCAATGCTATCAATGACAATAAGGTTTGGTCACAACTTGACGAAGTTTGGGCGGAGCAAGATCATACAGACAAATCACAACCCGATTTTGACATTTTTCACGACACTCCGGATTATCGACAATTTCTTGCGCTGGCATGGGCAAAAGGCTGCATTGAATCGGAGGCACCCACCAATCCTCTCGTCTCGCTATGTGGTTCTGCCTTATCTGCCGAGAACCTGGCGTCTCGCTGGCCAACGGTCGAGGCGTTCTGGGCTGAGGTCCGGCATGGAACCCATCATACACAAACCCCCTACGGCATGCCTAATCTCCATCCTGGATATCTTCTCACCCGCACTCAATGCTCAGTTCTGCGTGTGGAGCATAATGGCAGTACAGAGAATTTCCGCGGTAACGTCTATGTGCCCAATGTGCACTTTTTAATCAACCTTCCACAAAACGTCAGTGAAATAATTGGCTCGCTGCTGGGTACGGTTGAGTATCGACTCCGCGATACAGCAATGCCTGATCGAGCCGATGATGTGAATTTTATTGCGCTAGCCGTGGGATCGATGCCCGTATACGTGTCGAGTATCGTAGATGAGATAGCGCTGAAGAAAAATTGCTTCCATACGGATCGGCCAGAGCGCTTGCTCCAGTTCGCTCAACCAGGCGTTGTTGTCATGGCTGTGACGTGGGACGGGCCAATTGCTCGTCGTCTGGCACTAGGATGGGTGACCTTACAAGGTTGGGTGGACTCGAAGCCAGAGTTTAAAACAGTTATACTGGCCTAGACGGATACGACCTTGTCATGAACGGGTATGCATACCGAGTTAGATAGAGTTCAAATACTCGGGACAATAATTAATATAATTTTTCTTTATTTCAGCTTACCCCTAATAAGAACCGCACCGCTTCTCTTGCTTGTCTTATATCTAGGAGACATATGTTTTTTCTAAGCTTAGTTCCGCCTCGTTTGTTGCCATGCGCTGATCTGTTATCAATTTGCCATCTCATGGTCTTGTAGGCTTACACTGCTTCCCGGAAAACCCCCCTGCGACGGAAAAGACATGCCTGACGGAGGTGGAACAGCGGTGCTGCGTGAATTTGCCAGCTTGAACGGGCCCTGCCCGGAACGAGGTATTGAGACCGCGCCCGGCACATGTTGATACGTGGCGTGCCCGTAAATCTCTGTTTCAGCAGAGACACTGTCACACGGATACGTAACTTTTCGTGCGGGGTAATTTTATATTTAAAGGCTAGCTTAGCTTTAGAGCCCTTAAGGAGAACTTCCCTCCTTTAAAGCCATTCAATGCCATAGCCAATTTATTAGAACATTAGGAATATGAAGCTATTCCCAAGCCCAGAGCTAGGAGCTCTGCCCTTGTGACAGACACGTCCTGCAGATTCCGCATTTATATAAGGGCTGGGCATGCCCATAAGCCCCCACACCGGTCCTGACGGACTCGAGTGTTGAAGATAGTGCTGTTTTACCGTGTAGTGTTGTGGATTACCAGAATACTGGGTGGTTCGCGCTCGGTTTAGATAAGGCATGTAACCTTCAATTCCGTGACTACTGGTCGGAGACACTTCATACGGCTTGTCTCTGGAAGTTCTGGATTAGGGAGTGTTGAAGCGATCATTACGTTCACTTCGCCGTTACGCAATGAATATCGCACTGCCGCCCCTGGTCTTATTCATGTATCAATCAAAAAGAGCCATTGTCTGCTCAACTGTTTCAAAATGAAGCTCGTCGAGAACTATAGTATTATATAAGTAAATGATCCCAAAGTTTATAGATTGTATAAACGCCCCCTAGGGGAACTACATAAGATAGAAGCAACGAAGAATTACTAATCTGGCGGACTTCTTTCGGCGCCTTTATCACAGTCCGTTTTTCTGTCGGAAAGAGCAAGTGATGCCGCTATTTAAACCGGATTTCGAATCTGACGACCGTTCCAACGGCCCTCCCCGTTATATACTTCTTCTGTGGGAAAAAATCTAGACAACAGCGTCGACGATGAGTTTTGCGGGCCTCCAGCAATGTTGCGAAGCCTGATCGCCCAGCTTATACTACAAATCAGTTCTATTCCGAATTTTACTGGCATTAATTCTCACGAGTTGTTGCACAACTGCTACAAACACCACTTTCCTGCGTTATATGAGGTTCTAAGGCTGTTAATCGAGCAGCTACCGCCACAAATCACACTGTACTGCCTCCTTGATGGTATCTCTCGGTACGAACAGGAAGCCTGGGTTGATAAGATACGGTTCTCCATTGGACTATTCAGGCACTTGATGGTATGAGAAAACGGGCCAATCCTGAAACCTTTTATGACATCTAACAAATATTCAGAAATGGGAGAATTGATAAATTTAGAATGTGACTATGTCTCAATGGCATCCGCGAGTATCAATTCGTTACCATTGGTATCATCTTCCACTCTAGCAGCAATGGCTCCTTATTCGCAAATCGTATTCAGAGTAGAAAAGAGCTCCATTCTCCATTGGTGAGGAGACTTTAGTTGTTTCATCATTGATAAGGTATATTGGCCGGCCATCATGTCTTGTGGTGAGTAATAGAAAAGGAACCGGTTTTCCAGAATTAAGTTCCAGAATGATTCATTTAAACCAACAAGTTTTTCATCAGAAAGACAGTCTATTTCAGCGGAAGAATCGATTCCAAACTTGAAAAATGTTAGAAAAGCTGCGTGTTTGTGTATCTGACAAGCCAAAGGTCCCCGGGGAAATTTGATGCCGTCCAGGGGCTGATGGTATTAGGTCACGTCCATTCCCATACCATGTGAATTAATTAAAGATGTCAAACGCTGTATACGACTGACTAATCTAGACCATCGCGTCTTCTAAACGCACGTAACACTGTGTCGGTTCTCTTGCAAACTTCTGTACGGCATCGTACCCACTTAGCTGAGGTGGTGTCAAGACTAACTTGAAGTGCCAGATGATCAATGCAAACTGCATCTTGAGCGTCTGAAGAGCGAGTCTCTTACCGAAACAACCCCGTGGCCCTAGTCCAAAAGCAAGTTGCGGTCCAGATGTGGAATCGAAAGTCAGGGCATTTGAAACTGGCTGTTTCTTGAGCCAGCGCTCGGGTTGAAACGCACCGATGTCTTTGTCATTCCAAGTACCTGTGAGAGCCTTGCCTTCACTGCGACGCGCTCCAGGGCTCCGCACTGCGTCCGGCACATTCATGTTGGGCTCCAGATATCCGGCCCCGTTTGCCATCAGGAATACATCGGTGCCCTTGGGAATGTGGTATCCGAGCACGGTAGTGTCCTGTAAGGCTTGACGGACTACGAAGGCGATGGTATTGGCGTGGCGTAATATCTCTTCAACAACTGCGTCGAGGTAGGGAACGTGCGCCTTGGCAAGCTCCTGGTAAGTGGGGGCTCGCTTCTCTTGGAGGGCCTGGAAGAAGGCGGCATGAAGGGCTGCGCGCAGTTTATCCTGAGCATGGGGGTTATCGGTCAGCATCTTGACCCCCCAGGCTACTGTAGTGGCAGAGGTGTCGTGCCCAGCCATCGTGAAGCCGAAGAATTCGTCGGAAATGGCTCGCTTATGGTAATTGGGTTGACGAGCTTCCTTCCTTGCGACTTCCCTTTCACGTAGTAACACGGAATGTAGGGCACTACGAGGCTCATAGTCGCCGCTGTCTATTAGAGCTACGGATTCTTCCACCATCTTACGAATGTAATTATCCTTGATGACTGTAGCCCTTTTCATATACGGAAGCTTACGTAGGAGCCATGAAGTCAGGACAGGGGCGGGCGATAACTGCGTATCTGTTACAGAGTTTGCTAGAGTCAGAACTGCGGCGAATGTCTCAGGGATGCAACTGTCTGGGAAGGCGACTGGCTCATCGGTGTTGGACGGTATCTCGGGCTTCCACTGCAACACAGCCTTCAGCCGTTGATAGGTGACGCTCTCCGCTTCAGGCAACCCAAAGGACGAGGCGAAAATACCGTCTAGCGCTGCATATGTAATATCATGATGAGCAGAAAAGGGTCGACCCTTAGCCAAACCACACTTGGCCTGCCATACTTTGATCAAAAGGCATATCGACTTATATACCTCGGGCGCGCTCACTTTGCTGATGAAGGTTGGTGCCATGAGATGGTTGATGAGGTTGCGATTGTTCTTGAAGCGTGCATCCGACGAAAGGAATTGAATGTGCTGTTCGGGAAGAATGCCACCTATAAGCTCTCCGAAAAATCCACTGCGGTCAAATTCTTTGCGCCTAAGGAGAATGTCCTGTGCCTCGAAGGGGTCTGTAACCACGACCCATGGTAGCGAAGCGGGCTTGATGAAGGCCTGAACAATAACACTATGGTGCCGTGCAGTAAGCGAGCTCAACCAACACTATTGTAACTAATCATCAGCTAAGCTCATCACAGCATACATAGAAAGACTAACGAAGATGCGTTTCGTACGCATGACATAACCCATCATCTCGGGGATGTCGCCAAACACTTTATTCGCTGCATCCCGGTTATATGGAATACCAGCAAGTGGCTTAGGGAGCATCGCTCGGCGTCCCAAATACGATGCTAGGGCCAGCAAAACAAGCAGCAGCATGCTTTCAGCGGAGAAAAGCACGGCGCCCACTCCATTGCTTCTTTCCTGCGAGATTGGGTTACTGCAGCTGATGGGTGTACCCCAACAGAGCATCAATACGGTTATTGTCTGGCCGGTCTGCATCTGAACGTCGAGGAGCGAAAGTAACTGGGGACCGACATAATGGGGATAGGTATGAGGTGAGACTGGATGACGTTAAATATAAGAATGAAGTGATGTGCTAACTCAGGGGACGTAAGCACCCCTCAATTATGCCAAGAAAATCTGATAACTCTCGTTGGCTCAATCTAGTTGGGGAAATTGACCGACCCAGTATAAAGTACCTGGACTATGAGACTATCCATTTTCATTGCCCTCAAAAGGGGCATAATGAGCAGTTATCGTATCAACTAATAGAAATTGCTAGCCCAAGCAATGATAACATATTTTTTCTTTTAAACTAATAGCCGATAGTCAAGCGTCTTTTTGCGGAATCGTAAATTGTGAACTTTAGGAGCGGCATATTAAATAGAGGTGCTGAGGTATCCTCTGGCAATACTGGCGAATAAGAAATACTTGTACGCTGTGCCATGGAATTGGATTATCTGGCGGTTCTGGAACGCTATAGTTAACCGTATCTAATACGTGTTATAACTTCAACATGTTTAATGATCCCAACTTCGAAAGCAAAACCGGGAGGAGGAAGCCTTGGACTTTGATTACCTCCCCTCATCTTGTTCTTAAAGATAATCAATTTGATACAAGTACAGAATAGGATCGAGACAAAATGTAGTTAAAACATAGAGGCAGATGAAACGGCAATATCTTTATAACAGTAACAGGCGATAAGAACTAAAGGCCATTTAAATCATATTAAAGCTCTGGCGATGCCTTAACTGTGTGATAATCCTACTTGAAGCCATTAAGAATAGTGCGAACGTAAAACCAAGGTAGTTATCAAAATATTGTAACAAGGGCCAGTATTCTGGAGCTTGGAATAGCTTTAACTCATGTAATAATTCTCTAGGGCACTAAGGATTCCTATGTCTAAAAAAAAAATCTCTGAAATTATAAAAAAGATTTCTTAATATTATATAAGCTTTTTAAGTACGTTTTAAACGCTTAAGTTAAACATTAATACTTGTTATATATATTAAAATATATTCATTAGTTATAAGTAGTTAATAGCCTTTTAGTGAATCCTTTGCGGTCTAAGCCGTGTGACAATATTTAGTCATTAATTCTAGTAACACTATGAACAATCTGACTAAGTGGCAATGCCATGTTGTGCAAACCATCTACTTCTTGGGCGTAACGCCAGCTTGATGCCTCGTACATGGGCAATACGCAAGAGAGTTTTCAAAATGTAACTACTCTGTAAGTCGGTCAATTCCTCGACGCAGATCGCTACATATAGCCCTCTTAAGAGAAAGAAGGACCCTATCGCCTTGCCTTCCTTCCCGACCATCGGCAAGCCTAACTGATCCACGTCGCCCATCATATACGGAACACAGGCGCAGATCTCGCCAATTGCATCGCGAAGTCGCTTGTTGAAGTCCCATTGATGCCATCCTCGACTTAAAAGCTGTACATCTAGCAGAGAGGAAGTACGAGTGAGAGTTTGTAATGCGTAGATAGTCGTGCACCAGAAGCCGATCCACATCGCACCGTGAGCAATGTGCTTGAATAAATGATACTTGTAAGGGAAGGTTTCTTGATGAGTATCATTCTCTTCGCGGGAAAACATTTTATAAGATTGGTACGACCTCGTAAGCGACTGGGTTGCTTCCCACCTCAGTAAATGGAGATATGCTGCAAAGATACGGTCAAAAGATTGAATGATCGCACTTTCAGGCATATTCCTACGAGGATCTGACATGATGGCTCGTATCTTACCACAGCTCTCCGACATTTCGCGCATAATACACCAGAGCTCATCTTGCGACGAACTGATATTCAGCCCTTCAAAAGCAAGCTCAGCATCGATTCGTGAAGGATGGAGTCCTCCCACTGAATTGAAATGTAGTCTTCCATGGATAATGTGAAGTATACCATCAGCGGCAGCTGTTCTCGATGGAGAATTCCCACGTAGTCTGTGTAACTCCACGAGACCTTTATCGTGAGGATCTTGTGGGACAAGTGTAATGTCACTGATAGCCTGCGAATGATCATTATGAAAGGACTGCCACATCTCACGGAGATAACATACCTCGTACATTTGTAGTAAGATGATCGCCGTCAATGAGGTGTCTGAGCTGGCTTCTGCTGGATCTGTGAGCGCCATTGAAATTGATTGAAGCGTTTCTCCGTAATGCTTTTCAGCACTTCGTTTTAAATGGCTGAGGCCGGTTATATTGGCGAGACTTGCATACCCAGCTGCGAGTACACCAGATTTAAGTTGTCGATTGCTCGGCTCTTTGCTTAACAAGTCGGATAAGAACCCAAGATAGCCCGGACTATCTTTCGTCGGGGCAAGTGAATAATTATATAGAAAGTGACCAATAGCTTTCGCTTCCCACCTTTCGGTAGGCTGCGTCAGGAGTGGTGTGGATGAGATAGATTCTATTAACAATCCGCCTGACTTGCTTGTTTTTCTTAAATGTGAATTCTGGGCTTCTGGAATAAATTCTGTATTCACCGAGCGAAACACAACTTGATTGGCGTCGCGGTAGCCCGGACACATACGACCACCCTTTGTACATCGTACACATTGTGGTTTCTCCTCGTCACACTGCCTCGAGCCTATTAGCGAATGTCGGTAGTGAGGCCTTGGGTATAGTACTTTTACTTTCATTCGCCGACATGCATGACATCCTAAGCTATAAGGTAGGCGGGTCGTTGTCGGATGTCGCCGGCGGTTGTGGGGATCCATGGCTGGTGCTCCGCCTGATTGTTGAATCCTTGATCTGTTGAGCCACCAGAGAGCCTAGGAGTGATGACAACGATGACTTAATCAATCAATAAAAAATGCCGATTTAATGGTACGATAGAATCGGGCCGGGAACAGAATTGATGGCGCGTCACCACACATCGGCATCACTGCATTAGAAGGTAGAAGCCGGCAAAACAAGTCTAGAAATCACTGCCTCAGGAGATGTGGCTCGGATTCTGTCCCCTGCAGGATATCCACATGGGCCGGCACATCGCTAACTAAACTAGGTTATCTTCCCGAATCGCACCAGTTACTCAATTAGGTAGGCATTAAGTGGGCATAGAATCCACAATGAGGCGTGTTGTAAGATATATTCCATAGCAAAGCTCACTCAATGTCGCTACAAATATATTTGAGGATCCAACATGGTGGAGGGCATACATAGAGATTTTCACGTTAGGGGACGAAAGGACAAGGACCCAGGCAAGCCCGATTTGCCCCTGCCTGTCCTCGAATATATAAGTCTGCGATGCAAGCGCAAATCAATGCATCACTTCATTTCGAGATCTACTACTTTGTCGACGTGAAAATGCCTACTTTGTCTATTATCCAAGCGCTATTTACGCTGTTATCTTTAGCACTGGCGTGTCCATTCCACAATGGAGCTTCCAATCCCATCTTAGCAGCCGCAAATAACAACCATTTCCGTCCCCTTCAACGAAGTAATCCCTTTTCAAGGGCCAGGACAGCCATCACTAACGTGCGGATATTTGACGGCTATCGGCTACTTCCGGCATCTACTGTAATCGTCGATCGGGGCACGATTGTGGATGTAGGGAATAGTGGTAATGCTATTGTGCATATCGACGGAAAAGGCGGCGTTCTCATGCCGGGGTTGATAGACGCGCATGCCCATCCCAGCGATATAACTCATCTTCAAGATTTGAGTCGGTATGGCGTCACCACCACGATGCTGATGGCTTGTTTCCAGCCACAATCCTGCCTGTCACTGAAGAACCACAGTGGTCTCGTAGATGTCGTGGTAGGGTCCCTAATAGCCGCCGCACCGGGTAGTATACACGGGAACATCGTTGCCGCCGTGGATGGAAATGGTGATCGTCTGGTCTATAACGCCAGCATGGCTCCCCAGTGGCTCGATAATGCATTGTCTTGGGGTCCAGACTTCGTTAAGCTCATTGCGGAATCCCCGGGCCTAGATCAACAAACTTTAAACGTCTTAACAAAAACTTCTCAGGATCGTCGAAAGAGAGTGGCTTGTCACGCGTCCAGTCTTGACGCCTACGAACAAGCAGCGATCGCCGGAGTTGATGATATCCAACATTCACCATCTGACAAACCAATCTCCGCTGGATTAGCAAGGCGCATTGCTTTCAGAGGGCAGGTAGTTACTCCAACACTGGCGATCATGCGCGCCATAAGTGATACATCCCCAGCAACCCGGAACTATACTGCGGCAGAAGAAACCGTGCGACGTCTAAAAGAGGCCGGGGTTCCAATCATTGCCGGCACGGATTCCAATTTAGTTCCGGGCCTGATCGCAATAGTGCCTTTCGGAATAAGTCTTCACGAGGAGCTCCAGCTGCTGGTGAATGCAGGGTTGTCGCCAATAGAAGCCTTACGTGCAGCCACTTCCACTGCGGCCAAGCACTGGGGACTGAATGATAGAGGCGTGATAGCTCGTGGGAAACGCGCAGACCTTGTTCTGCTTTCAGGAAACCCACTTGAGGACATTAGTGCCACAAAAACTATCCAAAGAATCTGGTTAGCTGGTGTGGAATTTTCTGGAGCTGTAGGCAGCTTCTAGAATAATAGTTTTCTCTCCGGATATCACAAGTTTTTGGTTCTTACATTGGGGCGATTAGTATGAGTATATGGGTACTGGCGGCTGATGGTTGCTTAATGTGCATGGGTGCGAACGCCTTTTCTTCTTCACATGTTGGGTGAAGGTAGCCTTAGGATAGGTATATATTTTGATGTTGTACTTCGTAGAGAAGAATCTTTTAGGGGAAGGACCCATGAGTAGAGAAGCAGTGCACGTGACCACGACGTCCCACTAGCATTGATTGAATTGCCAAGAGCCTCCCCCTGGTCGTGGGGAACCTCATCTAAATCATGACCTCTAGTTGCAATACGCGAGGTATGGAACCTTACAATAGACCTACCTCCATTGTCTGATGAATTACCTTCGAGAAGCTTCTATAATATCGGGATCTGATTTCCCGGCTGTAGGATGTGCTTAAAGAATCGTCCCCACTACCATGTTTACTACGATCTAGAGGACGAGCTAGCCCGCATGGCGGACTATGGTTATAACGGGCCATATGGAAATGATCAAAGTGTTGAGAAAGCTGGTGACGGATCTAAGCTAGTATTTGTCTCCAGCAATCACAGCACTGTATTTTCTGTGCGATGATTACTCATGTCAATTCGCCGCCAGGCCGAACCACTCACCTTTTAGGACTCGACTCGGGCCGGACGCCGGTCATTCATATGGATAGTGCTAGGAGAAGATGAAGACTTGAGATATATCGACCTACAGGTAAGAAACAACAGGTTCGGATTATGTCCAAAGGCACGTGATGGACAGAAAGAGGTGAACACCCCATTAATGCTTCGTTATAGACTTTACACCTAAGTTTCAGGCAAATTTAAGAGAGATTAAAGTCTCTACGTAGTATATTGTCCTCCATTCAACATATTCCAAAACGACCTAAAGTCAGTAACCTACATCGCCAACTTGAGTCAAGAAGGGTGCGATTGTAGAACAGAATAATTGAAGACTTTGTCACAGATACGCTTACGCCCAAAACAAATCCATATATGTAGCCATACTAGTGAGAATATGTCAATGATAAAGTCTTATGCCCACGACGTGCTCTTCATATCTTACCTCAAGTCCTAGTCGGATGTTCTCCAATGTAGTAGCCCAAACATAGTACCCCATCTCTAATTCCAGCTTTATCCATTAGTGACCATCTAGCGCACCGCTATTAGCACCAAAGGAAACTACAAAAGATGCTAAATTCCGCAGTAGTTATGGTTAAAGCCTTACTGGCCGCTGAATGTTAGCTAGTATATCTATACGATTAACTTAAAGGGCTGCTGATTAAAAGACAGACAAATGCTACAAGAATAGCAGATTATAGCTTCTGCCATCAATAAATCTGGCTACAAAGCGTGCTGTGACTGACAACGCTGTAACAAAAAAAGAAACTGCAGTGATAACATAGCTTCGAACTTGGGTGCTATGAGCAAGGTTAACACGCGGCGGTGGAGGGCCGAGGATGAATACAATGCAGTAGTCAAGATTAACCATCGTACAGCAAAGGGATTTTAAGGCTTGATCAGAGGTAGTTCATTACAATCATTGAAGATTGACAACTATATATATGGACTTCTGAGATCCGTATTTTAAGCCATACGTCTGTGTAGCACCTACGGTGTTCAGAGTTAATTGTGACCAAGCAACCTTGAATTTATGCCAATACAACCACAAGCAGGCTGTGGGCAATGTACGCTTACTTTCCCAGGAGTTGCACTTTATGATGTCTTACATCAAATTCAAACCTGTTTTTGCCTGGGAAATACGGCTGGCAAATCAATCAACCTCCTTGGTAAATTTTTGGTTTACACTACATATACTCTTATCCGACATTGTATTCTCATATAGACCATTAGATATTACAGATTACCAAAACAAGCCGGCCTACGAGGTGCAGCAGAATCACTGCCGCAGTTCACTAACATCACGACGTACGCATCCAGATTGAGCCGTAAAACCACTCGTAGTTCGTAACTAGAAATGTGAGGGGCCGCTGTAAAGCCGAAAGCCTAATCGAAGCTGCAGCACGGTACTAAGGTTCCCTCCCTCCCCTCAGGAGGACCCCTCCATATCAACCACTTCCATCTCTGTAACGTCTGTCTTCAACATGAAATGCGGTCTCGAACCAAAAAACGCATGGTGCGGTTATGAACATGCAGGTATCTTAAGCCCTGCAGCTTATAGATTTTGTTACGAAGACTCGAATACACAAAGAGCGCGACACGTTCATCGCGTCTATTTGTGAGGAGTTGCTACTGCTTCGAGGGACCTGCTCGGGGTTGCCACAGTGTCTGCTCCTTCTTCCAATTCGACGATGGAGAGAAATTGGTAGTATTAGGTATACTACTCGCGCCCTGCCTAGCGTTAGGTGCGAAGGGTAAGCTTGAAAGCGAGATTGCGACAATGCTGAATGTTCGTATGCCTTTGGCTACACACCCAATTAAATTACAATTGACCTTGAGATATTGCGCAACACTTTTGCGACACGCCTCATTATGTGGGCTTATGTCCGAACGGAAGGACGAGTATCGCCATCCCGCATATTGTTGCATACCGCTTGAACAATGATCCGAAATCGCTCACGTTATTCCTCATCTTCGAACACGTCGAAGGCGAGAAGCCATTATACAGCAACCTATCGTCCCTGCATTTCTACCAACTAGGCAATCTTTACTGCTCGCTGGCCGCGATATTACATGTAGCTGCGGAGGTTGGAGTTCCTATCTGTAGCGTATTTGCGACGTCATGAGGATGGCCCCAAAGTGTCCAAGATGATTACATCGATCGATTGTTAACGTACAAGAAATAGAAGGGCTGAATATCTTCATCATTCAGTTCAGCTACGGCAATTAAGACGGGACTCTATCACCCGCTGGCGCATACAGTTGGATGTTCCTGCAGTCTGCCGACAATGCATTAATATTTCCAGATCAATAGATAATATTAAAATGTAGGTTATTTCTCGTTATTGGAGTTTCTTGCCAAGTCGGACAGCGTCTGCTTCGCCGGTCCTGATGTTAAATTTAATATATACGTACAACCATAACCCGTCCAAGTCGATAATAATAACCTAAGCTAAGTGTAACAGCGCACTAAACAAGGCATCCAAAGAGACTCCCTGTACATAGTCAAATAGCGCTCAGAGATGGTTTGATAAGTTGTCTCATGCTTACTTCAACCCGGGATATTATCCGAATAGCTGCCCTAGTTCTTGCAGTTCTTGCTTTGTGTTGAGTATGTCAAGCTCCAGCTTGTCGATAATTATTTCTTGATTTTTGAGGAGCTGCTGGAAGTCGACATCAGTGTTCGTTTGGCCCCGATATTGTCTCACAGCGATCGAAGACGAGGCGAGAATTCGCTGGGTATCCTTGTCCATCTTGTCTAGTAGTTGTTTTAGTATATCTACCGCCTCTTGAAGATTGTTCTTAAAATTCGAAAGCTCGTCCCTCTTTTCCACTAGTTGTCTGGCAATCTTGTCACTGATTTTCTCCATCTTGTTCATTAGGTCAAAGAGACGTGATTGAGACAGGTTCTGTTGGTTAAGTAAACAAAACGTAATACGTCGTAGCAGGGACCGAATAGGTATTCCGGTAAGGGATGGATTTCGCGCGGCTGAGGCCAACCAACCAACCAACGGGTCAATGTTAATCGCCACTACAGGCCGCCATCCCTTGCTGTTGTCCAGCAAGGGAGCGTGACAAGTGTTTTATTGAACATTGAAGAACGTTGAGAATTTCTCAAACTGCTGTAATCATTTAGCGCTTCGAAGGAATCTTGAATACCTATCCTGTTATGTGACATACAGGCCTTGCTGCTCATATCAAGTTGTATCGCCGTGATAGTGGTCCCGTTGGGAGATCAATCCTGGTCCGTCTTCAGCTACAGGTTCTTTGGTATGGTCGAAATATATCTTGTCGATATATGCCCGGGCCGCGAGAGCTGCAAGCATATCGACGTAGCCATTGCTCGTAATGCATCCTTTTACCAAATTGTTCCGAGCTGGCGCTGGACGCTCTGACATAGGGGGTATTGAGAAGCGTACGTAGCACTCGGTAAACACCTTGAGTATGAATCAGGTTGCTATGGCTCGAGTTCTTGAGGGGATTCTATCACGCAATGTGTGTACAGCGGCGCAAGAGCACGCAAATCGCGGAATAATGACATAGCTTTCTCGAGGTCAATATGGGGGCTGAGTAGTTCTACAAATCTCCATCGAGATAGATCAAGTGGTGTTTCTACCTCGTCGGATATCAATACTAGAAGCTGCACAAGAAACGACTTAACTATTTCAGTAAGCATGTCCTGACATGTTAGATGCAAAGCCGCCACAGTAACGTATACTCCAAGAGGGCAGAAGTACGAGAGAAAGGGGATGTTGCGATTGTTGGCTACCGCAACGAGATACACCACGGTAAAGGTGGCATGGCTTCGGTGATCGTTTTCGTAAGGACCTTGGATCCGCAGCAGGTCTAAATGTTACGGCTCCAACTATAAGTAACTGCAGGCGGTCAAGTCTCCGACTTGACAACGTTCTATCTTTTGATAGTGTTGTGGTATAGTGCTGCAATTTTGTTCCGTGACACTAAATCTCTATTCGTCGTCCACACTTTAATATGTCTTCTGGCCATTTCAGTGATCCGGGCACAAGATGCTTGCGTGACAGCATTACCTATACGTTGAATACCACGAGCGTATTATCTTGTTATGACTGCCTGTGTTGGTCTAGCAAATCAATATGAATTACGCGCGGAATATGGATGAATTCCTCCCAAATCATGAGACGAATCTCGGTAGGAAGATGATTGAATGGGGTTCGTGTTCGGGTTTGTTTTGTGGCGGCACGCGCTGTACCTCGAACAGGTTGTTTTTTGTTTCGCTTTCGAATTTGTTGGCAGATAAGGTTGGGTGCGGTCCTGGTTGTTTGTTGTTGATTCTTGTCTAGCTTCTAGTGTGTCGAGTGTTTCGTTGTTCGGCTTGTCGCTTTGCCTCGCTCCTCGTTTGGCAAACCATTGTGATCCAGATCGAAGGTATGTAGCAAAGAGCCGTGTGCTTTAGGTGCGTATATTGGCAACGCTGATGAAGTTTGGTTTAAAATGAAGAAGAGCGGAGGTGAAAAAAAATATTTCTGGTAGTTGATAACGACCCTTATCAGCTCCTCCCTTGCAGCAAAAGAAATGCGAAATTCCGACTAGAGCGGTCATTTTGCAACGTAATTAGTTCAACTTGTTCCCAGTATTGATTCAAATTAATCTTACGTTAACGTTGCTTATCGTGTAATACGCTATGCATACGTGGTATGAAAAAAGAATCTTTTCGGAAATGGCTAGGTACTGAAAGTGAACACAACCTCGAGCACGCCGCGTAAATGCGCTACCATTTATTTGCTCCCAAAGTAAACCCGTTGTAGCCACGTCAACTTACTGTTATCACCACTCAAGTATAATGCTATCCCACATGAAACCGTGCAAAGTTGTGCTACGAGTCATTTGGAATGTGATTTCGTTTGAGGTCTCTTGGAATAAAGTATCAGGATCGAACTCGAATTCGAAGTATCTCCATTCGCCCGCGGCGGTCATTGAGCGATACAGCGAAGGGTCGTTGAGCAATCCGGGAACATCGCTAGTGAGATTCCCAATCCACTGGCCATTAGCCCAGATTGTTGAGCTGGCACCAGACGAATAACCTGCTAGCGACACGATCAAGGTTGCGTTCCTGGCTATTGTGCTATTCAACATTTTAGGCAAGTCGAAGAGGATGGTCCAGTTCCCTAAATATGTCTGTCCAAAACACCAGTCAGACGTCTCAGACTGACCAACATGGTAGACTAGATTTTCCGGGCAGCTTGCAACGAGTGCATGCTGAAACGGCGCACCGCCGTACTGGAAGCCGTAGCTCATTCGGTCGAAATCGCCGACTTGGAAAATTTGAGTCTTATTCGAGACATCCCAGGTCAAAGTCCCAAGATCTGCGGTACGTGATTTCTCAACAGCGATGTCGTTGCGTAAAAAACTAGTCGTGACATCCGCAATCTTGCTCCCGTTCGACCAAGCCTGCATGCCATAATGTGCAGCTCGTACATTCTGAAACTCAAAACGCCCATTGGCATCGGCGTAGGAAGTGTAGTAGTAGTCTGAGCCCATATCCAGCGCCGTCTTGTTTGGAGTTTTGTCGCCTAGAAAAACGGCGGCGTTAGCTGCAGGTCGGCCATCTGAAAGCACTAACTGCCCTGTTACTGAGCCACGAGATTGGTAAGCAGCATCTCCGAACCATTCATAAGGCCAACTGGCGAATTCTTCCGTCGCTCTTTTAGCCGCGTCCTCTTTAGATCCGTTGTTGAGATACCACAGCCACGGTCCCCACATCTTTCCATCTGGGAAGACATCTGAGGAGGAGGCCATGAAGTGGGTTCCGTGAATCATATTAAGCTGGACAGCGTCGCCTGTTGCAGACTCTCGATGAACCTAGAGAAGGCATTGAACGTCTGTTTGGTGTGAGATGATGGTAAAGATTATAGGCTTACCATCAGTTCTTGTTTCAAGTGATTTCCATTATAATAATCTTTACCTGGATTGACGTACCAGCTCCCAAAGCTGTCACCGTAGACCCCATAATATGTTTGTGCTCGAACCCAGGCGGTGAAGTCATATTTCGTAATGTAACCATTCCCGTCAGGACTTAACCAAGTCTCATCTTGAACTTTGTTAGCGGCTATGTAGTCACTTAAAGGTGGTAGCGCTTCGTCTCTAAGATTCGTCTTGCCTCGAGGGAACGTCGTATTATCGAGACGCCATAGAGTGCGAAACTCTCCGAGCACGGGCAGGGCACGATTTACGAAGTACTGGTATGCTCCTGCAAGCCCTGAGAATATGACCCAATGCATTTCGCCTTCATCGGCTGTGAATATAACGTCAATGTAGTCGGCACCCTGAGCCGAGCCTTGATCAAAGATAGAGGCTGAATTCCAAATCAGATCGTTTGCGGCCCCATCTTTCATCTATGTCAGCTTCTCTATTGCTCCAACCCAGCGAGGAGAGCTTCATTCACTTACTATAGCTCACGTAATGACCAACGGCGCCTCCCACACAATCATGGTCCTTATAATAAAGCTGTACGCCATACTTCGGACCTTGAGTAAGGTTCCAAATTTCATTGCCAATAATCCAAGTATGATCGGCCACTTGGCTAAGGAAAGGACTAGACTCTTGAGGCTTCATAGGCAGCGCGCCGACCAAGGTCATCACGATAGGTATAAAGATAGCCTCCATTTTCAGGGCTACAGCTCTGCAATGTTGTACAAGGGCATCGGGAACTGAACGAAGTGAAAGAAAGTTAGCTATCGTTCTGGGGGCCTGAAATTTCAATATAGTAGCACTAGGCACATTCCAGAACTCATTTGTCAAGCCGAAAGCTCACTATTTATTAGGGCCAATGGAAACTTAATAAACCTCACCTTATATTACCTGTACCTATGAATCTCCAGGCTAAAGTATAGAGTGGAGCGGTTAACAAAGTGAAGTTCGCATCAATGGCCTGTCTCTCTCACCAGTAGTTTTCATACACACGCAAGAGAGATATCTTATCTGCATGAACTGGAATGATTATTCCGGTGATGAACGGAACAAGGTCAAGGTTTTATGCGCTGGGATAAATAGCAGCCAAATATGAAGCTCGGAGTAAAAGAGACCGAGCCTAACCGAGGGATACGGAACCCCGTTGGATTCGTCGGGATAATACGAATCTTATTTCCGTTGCATTGTACAGGGCGTTTAACATTATAGATGATATGGCTATTGTACTTAAGGGAACCCCTCTGTCATGCTACATCCTTGGTTACTGCAGGCTACCATTTGTCAGCTTACTTATGTATACTATCTCCATACAGGCTTTGTATCTGTTTCTTCCCTTCTATGAGCTTTAGTCTTGCATGCTACATATTAAACCTACCATTAAGACTATTGCTGTTGTACTAACCTAAGCCCTTCCTGCTTATAACACCCTTAGCTGCTATAATACAATCTTTAACAGCTTTATGTTTTTTATACAATAAATATAAGTTAAACTAAAAGGCCATCTTTATAAAAAAAAAAGGGTTAAGTTTGACTACATTATGTTAATGCCTTATTGTTTTGTTGCACAAAATCTGTAAGTAATTAAGCTTTATACAGCATCAACTAAAAGCAAGAAGAATTCAACGTCTAGTGTGCTTCCTACTTCATTTCACCAGAATCTACCATTATCTACTTAGGTTTGTTGTTGGTTTGCAACAAGGTCTTTAGTGCTACTGAATCAAAGATCTGTAGCTATGGTTGAAACCTATTGCAACAACATCACCCCTTAACATTAGGCACTAAGCCTATAGGTACGCTCTTTGAAACAAGCTCAGCTAAGCTTGCCAACGTATCGTTACCCATGATTTTCAACACCGGCACGGCGACCTCAAAGGTCTTGAGACACCACGAGCGGATGTCGACCGCGACGAGCGAGTCGATGCCCACCTCCTTGCTGCGCATCGACATGAGATGATCATCATTGGCCGTCGTGAGTTGCAGCGCTCTGCGAAGCCGGGCGGCCAGGGCACCTTTGACAACGTCTTCGACCTCTCTCTGCGTCTCGCACCGCTGGAACATATCGCTGATAGAGGTACCATTGGCGACTACCCCGCCCTCCTTTCCCATCCCAACATCTTCTCCTTTCGTCTCATGCATCAAGAAGGCCGCGAATCTCGGATTATCAGCCCATACCGGCGGATCCACTGCGCCAGCTTCCACAGGTCTAAGTCCCGTCGACAAAACCGCTCGTCCCTCCGCCCCCTCGCACTCACGGTGTATGGCCTCGGCGATGATCTGGTGGAAGTCCGCCTCGGAGAGGTGCATGAAATACATCTTCGAGATTGTCAGGTCTAGCGCCCTGCCCTGCCCTCTCTCCAGGTATCCCACCCCGAAGATCGAGCCCAGATCAATAGCCGTGCCGGCCAGCCCGCGCTGCCGCCGCTGGGCGGCTAGGGCGCACATGTACGCATTCGCGGCGACGTAGTTGGCCTGACCCGGGTTGCCGTAGACTGAGGTGACTGAAGAGAAGAGCAGAAAGAAGTCGAGGGGGTCTGTGTCTGAGGAGGCAAAGAGTCGGTCCAGATTCGTGCTCCCCTGGGATTTGGGGCCGAGGACAGTGATGAGCTGGGGGAAGGTCATATTGCTGATGGATACGTCCTCTAGGATCACGGCGCCGTTCATTACTCCAGCGATTGGTGGGAGGGTTGTGGTGATGGTTTGCTTGATGGCTCGGAGGTCGGCTTCGTTAGTGATGTCCCTAGAGTAATGGTTTTGTCAAAATTATTGTTATTTGGGAAACGAGGGGAAGTGAGGTGACTTGCCCTGGTATAATGGCTATAGTGGCCCCATTGTGAGTGTGAGTCGCGATCCAGTTCTCATCTATTTTGGGGTTTCTAGAGGTGAGGACGATAGTCCTTGCGCCCTTTTTTACCATCCAGTCGCACAGCGACGTTCCGAGCTTGCTGACTAGTCCTATGATCCAATACGTCTTGTCCGCCTTGAATAATACCGACTCGCTATCTAACCTCGTAATCGGTACGGATATTTTGTTTGATATCGTCCAGTCTGTAACGGTCAACGAGTCACTGATCGGGTTTTCTTGGCTGATCAGGTCGGCGACCGAAACCACACTCGTGGCTGCCGCCCTTTCTCGTTCCACAAGTCTAGTAGTGTCTTCTAGAGCATGCTGGAGAAGGTCTACCAGACTCTCAGACTTGCTAGCGATACTTTCGGACCCATAGAGGGAGAACAATGTGTCGAGGGTCTCAAGTCGGCAATGAGGAGGCAAGCAAGAGATAGCCGTGGAGTGATTCTCCCAGCCATGACCGGCATCGGCGGCCCGCTGTGTCAGTCCCACGAAACAAGAAACTGTGGACGGCAAAATCTTCTTCAGCGCAGAGCGGCTGATATAAGAGCGGAGTGTTACCTGAGAGCTATCAGGCGCATCCTGTCGCTCTTCATTGGAATCCATCATGAAAACCACCTTAATGTTCTTCAAAGAGGCTTTGATGGCAACGGCCTCCGCGATCAATGTGGGTGCGTTGTGTATCACGACCTCCTCCTGAGATCCTTCCAATATACAATCCAAAATTGCAGAGGCTACTAACTGCGCCGCTATGAGGGTGATAAGGCTGCCGTCGCTGAGTTCCATATCGGGACAAAGAACTGCTGAGCTCGAAGGGATGCGGAGGACTGATGCTGGGGAGGGGACGATGGTAAGATACCTGGTTTGGGATACAGACTCAATCCCTAAAGCTAGGAACCCGTATCCCCAACGAGTCCTAATGGCGGATATAATGGTATGTGTGGTGTTGATATCAATCATCCGCGACGTTTCCTCTGCTGTGCTGTCCCTTGAAAGCGACATCTGTTTAGCAAGCCATTTCGTTTCATCTCGTTGCAAAACGATAGGACTGCTTCGATGATCTATCTCCCGCGTTATTTCTCTTCGCGTGGAGTTATAGCGATCATTTAGGGCAGAGACGTGTTTTATTCGCGGGAGCAGCTCTCGCCCTTGCGGGTCGATAACTATTTCTGGTTCAAAGCTCCACAAAGTCTTACCATTTCGACCCTCAGGCGACGAAGTCGTGAGAAGACGAAGCACGAATTCGAATACCTGGCGTGCACTTAAACTTCTTGGCGTGTCTACGTCCAAGAATTGGAGACAGAGTCCAGCTGTCTCGTTGATGGCCGACCGCCCAAAGCCCACGGTCATGTTGGAGTAGGGTTCCTTTCCCTGGCGACCTGTCGTGAGCCATAGCATGGTTTTAGGTGTTGTGAACATCAGCTTGAGATTCTGGAATTCGTCCTCGGTGATATCCTGAAATACGGGCTTGTCGAAGTCGGTTAGACAGACGACAACGGAGTTTGGACGCATAAGGCTATAGTCGACTTCTCCAAGAGTATTGTACATGTTGGTTTTCACTACAAAAGACTCTGAGATCTGGCGCAGCTCTTCGGCCAAGGATATGGTGTGGTATGATGTGCCACCAATGATGAAGAAGTTGGAGATGGTGGCTTCGAGAGGTAACGTGGCAAGAGGAGCACGGAGATGCTGCACCCGATCATCAACAGCCTGGGAGACGAAGTTTGAGAAGCCCAGGATACTTTCAAAGTCCCTTGGAGCCGCTTCGTCGATTCCAGAGAACCCGGTAGCCTTGAGCAGTTCGTCCCAGCGAGCAGCCGAGACCAAGGGCGAGGTTACTCGCCCGTCATCGACACCAAGCCACCACCCAGGCAAACTCCCAAAGATGAAGCCAGGGATTCCTCCCGGTTGGGTTTCGTCATTGGGTTCGACGACGACAAGGAATCCCCCGGGCTTAAGAAGTTTGCGAACATTGCGCAGAGTTGTCTCAAGATTCACTGTTGCATGTATTATGCCGAAGGCGACGAGCAGATCGTATCCGCCCTCCTCGTACCCCTGCTCGATAGGGTCTTTCTCTACATCAAGCACGCTGAATGTCATGGCGCGCCTGTGTGGGTGCTCACGCCGATGCTTAGAAAAGATTGTATTATGAGTCTCCGCGAATCCGACGGAGAGGTCTGTGGAGGTGTAACTTAGGAAATTCGATCCAACTTCTGCGAGAATACCCTTGGTCGCGGCACCAGTACCGGCTCCTATATAAAATCAAGTTAGGCAATCATGGTCAGGCAGGGAAAAGTGCTTGAAGTAAGAGCAGGTTAGAATCGGCTAGCCTTACCTATCTCTATAATCTTCATATGTGGATAACGATCGGCAATCTGGCTTATGATCCGACCAACCCACCGCGTGCATTCACTCAGACCGAATCCGCGGGCATAGTACTCGTCGAGAAGGCCTGATGTACGTAGTTCTTCCAACATGTCGACTTCGCCTTTAAACGCTCGTGGCATCCCCTGGCCCACGATGTGCATCATGGGCACATCTGGTATGCTGGGCAGTGTCTGACCTGCTTGGATAATGTCGTCCAAGTTGTCGTCTAGCCACTCTTTCCGCATCCACCTATTTTGTCCCTCATCCGAGTAAGAGATAACCTTTCGAGCGTAATCCAGGTAGTACTTGAGATGTGAAGATGTTGTAGATGCGCTGACATCGTCGAGGTCATTTTGGAGCAGTCTTCTTAAGTAGAAATTCGCAATTCGCACCAATGTAGGGAGGATTTCTGAATGATACTCTTTCACCACGGCGTCGCCACTCGCTGCCGACAAGCCATCCGGCCAACTGCGCACCCAATGCGTCTCATAGAACACCTTCTTATCATCCTCCTCGGATATTTGCTGTAGTGGCTTGAGTATTATATCTTGAAACTGCACAGCCGCGTTATCGCCGATATCAGAGTAGATGTCAATATCGGCGGAGAACCCATGTGCTTCGGATGTCGGTATATCGACGCTTGAGTCGACGGGAATCAACGCAACTTTATTCGTGATCTGTCTGGCGAGAAGCACATTCACCCTTACCAGGGAACAGCTCTGGGGTAGATGCAGGCATGACAGCTGCCCGTCTCCAGGATATCCCCGAGCGAGGAAAATGGACTGCAGAGCCGAGTCCAATTCACCGGGGTGGATGGTCAGGGGCTTCCCGAAATTAGCCTCGTCGTCGTCTTGTGGTCTTATGCTTACGAGACACGAGGACTCTGTGTGTCTCCTAGTAATCGAGTGCAAGGATGCGAACCGGCCGCGGAACTGATACCCCAGGCTATCCATGTTCTGGTAGTAGACCTCGGGTTTGACGTTGACCATGTGAGGCGGCGTGGGTGCGCGTTTCGGGAGCAGATCCGAAGAAGGGTCGCCAATGGTGATGTTGATATCCGCACTGGCTGCTAGCGTCAATTCATCGGCCGAGGTACCCAATGCCGCAGAGTAGGTGAATCTGGCCCTGACATGACCGGGTCGGGTTTTGGAAATGTCGGTCAAACTAATCAAAACTTCCACACCATTGTCGTCGTTCGGGTCAAAGCTAACGGCTTGATGTATGTAGAAATCTCGCACCTCGACGAGCTGGATCTCCGCCGAATCTATTAAGACCTCCGAGGCTTCGATGATCGTGGAGATATACCCCGCCGCGGGAAAAATTGTCTGTCCCTGGACCCTATGGTCAGGGAGCCAGTCGATCTCACTCTCGCGCAACAAATGCCGCCAGACTAACTGATGTGGTCCCGTATCGACACACATATTTCCGAGAAGAGGATGGACTCGCTTTCTCAGGCGCATCCGTCGGCTGATGCGCGACTCAGTCCAGTACGTTGTGTCGTGATTCCACTGATATGCTGGCAGGCCTTTCAGGACGCGTAACTTGTGATGCTTTGTCGCAGGAGCCATAAATTTCTCGAAATTTTCCAGATTCACGAACGGTGCACTCATGTGTCTCCATAGGAAACCCAAAGTATCTGCGAAGGCCTCTACGGCATCAACTTTGCGGGCAAGGGTGCCGTGATAAGGGATATCCTTGGCCAGCGTCTCAGAAATGGTTTGGCGCGCAGGGCCTTGGAGCGCCGGATGAGCCCCAACCTCGAGGACGAGGTCAAATTGCTGTGCTGTTACTGCAGATTTGACCGCGTGCGAGAACAGGACGGGCTCTCTCAAATTGGCTGCCCAATATGGTCCCTCTAATCCTGCTTGTTTTTTATCTCCAATGGGCAGGCCGCTCACACTGGAGTGCCACGTGCACCTGTGTGTCGGGGCTTGTAGCGGCTTAATATCACAATCTATCAAAGATTTGACATAGCCATCTAGGCACGGAACAACGTGCGGTGAGTGGTAGGCCTTATCCACCCTGAGTCGTCGGTTTATCGTCTGCCCGCTTTCTAACCACTTCTGCACCTCCATGATAGCATCCTCGTCCCCGGAAATCGTGACACTAGCGGACGAATTACTAGCCGCGACACAGATCCGGCCCTCGAATGCAGCCCCAGCGCATAGAGATGATGCCTCCTCCATCGATATTCCAGCCGCCAGCATGGCCCCTTTAACATCGTGCCCCCTGGGGCTACGCGCTGACTCGAGGTGCAGGCCGCGGTAGTATGCGATGTAGATGGCGTCGCGCGCTGTGATGTATCCGGCGGCGTACGCGGCCCCGACCTCACCGCTCGAGTGTCCCACAACGGCACTGAAGGAGATTCCCGCGGCTTTTAGGAGGTCTGTGAGGAGGATCTGGATCGCGGTGCATATCGGTTGGGAGATGGCGGACTCGCTGACTCGCGATGGCTCGATGAGCAACTCGGTCTCCATGCTCCAGCTGGGACGATCGGATAGCGGCAGCTCGGCGAGGTACGCATCTAGCTGTTGGATGATTTGGCGTGCCGTAGAAGACTTCTCGATCAGCTCGGCACCCATCCGGGCGTGCTGCGCGCCTTGTCCGGTGAAGATCCCTAGGATACTAGGACCGTTATTTTCCTCTGCTAGTGGCGTTCTGAAGTATGTGCCAACTTCGGGTTCCTGACTCAACTTCTCTGATATCCTAGATTTGAGTTGCTCGATCGAGTTTGCTGAAAACGCGGCCCGATATTGAAATACGGAACGGCGCTCTCGGAGGGTAAATGCCAGATTCTGGAGATTAAGTGTTGGGTTTGTGTTCAAAAAGGTTTCATATGCGAGCAGGGCTTTCCGCAGAGATGCCTGGGAGGCCGCTGAGAAGACAATTGGGGAAAAAGGGACGACCTCGTCGTGGCCGCCATTAACTGATGTGCCGTTTGTCATCTGATTCCCACTTTCAAGAATAGCATGGGCATTGGTGCCTCCGATACCGAAGCTACCGAGTATGGTTATTAAGTTTATTATTACCTAAATAGATTTCGAGGACAATAGAAACAACATGCTAGACAACTTACCTGTTTACACTAGCACGCCTAGGCCCACCTCCTTCAATTTTAGGCCATGGTCTTGTAGTTTTGCTTATCTCGAGATTCCTGTAAAAAGGTGCTACTGATTCACTGAGATTTTCGAAGTGCAGATTTGGAGGGATGCAGGCATGTTGCAGCGCCAGAGAGGTCTTAAGGATGCCAGCAATACCGGCCGAGCCTTCAGTGTGCCCGATCACCGTCTTCACGGAGCCGACATACATTGGATCCCGACCCGGCAATAATGTGCTTGAGTCATCCGGGGAAAAAGCCCCGTAAATGGCGGCGGCTTCGATGGGATCTCCGGCGGGAGTTCCGGTACCGTGCGCCTCGAAGTACTGGGGTTGATCTGAGCGCTTGAGTAAGTCGAGGCCGGCCTTCCTGTACACGCTACAAATCAATTCTTTCTGAGCAGATGAGCTAGGTTGAGCAAGGCCACTCGACGTAGAGCCGTCTTGGTTGACCCCAGTCTCTCTGATGATGCACTCGATGTCGTCTCCGTCAGCAAGAGCTTTGCTGAGGGTTTTCAGGACGATGACCGAAATCCCGTCTCCACGGGCATAGCCATTGGCATTTCGGTCCCACATCCTGCTCAGGGAGTCGGGCGACAACATCTTCAATTTGCTCATGGCGATGTACTGTTCCGGCCCGAGGAGCAGGTTGGTGCCGCATGCCACGGTTACCTGGCAGTCACCGGCCCTCAGAGCCTGGACGGCCATGTGCACCGCGACAAGACTCGAAGAGCATGCTGTGTCGACCGTGATAGAGGGTCCCTGCCAGCCAAAGAAATATGAGATGCGGTTTGAAATTATGCTTCGGCTAGTCCCAGTTGTCATATAGATGGGGACATTCTGCGTGTCCCTTAAAAGGCTGGCTTCAATATCCCCTGACATCACCCCAACATACACGCCCGTGTCACTGCCCCTCAGACCTTCCACCGTTAATCCAGCCGCCTCTACAGCTTCATACACAGTTTCGAGCAGGAAAGACTGTTGAGGGTCTAGGCTCCTAGCTTCTAGGGGGCTAGTATTAAAAAACTGGGCGTCGAATTTCCTCACGTCCCGGGATATGAGATACGACTGTTTAACATTGCAGTGACCATGATAAGAGCCGTTGGGGTGATACCATCCCTCCGGACTGAAACGATCGTCCGTTATCATAGAACGTATATCTCGAGGTTGGCGGAGAAGCTCCCATAACTCCGATACCGAGTCAACATTGCCGGCGAAGTGGCAGCCACTTCCCACAATAGCGATCGGTTCTCGGGTGTTTTTAGGCAGCATTTTTTTATGAGAGACTAAACAGAGCAATCAGACAGTAGGTCTGACGGAGCCACAATCAGTGTCATTTATTGACTCTCTAGTGTTGCTTTCCCTAAAGTAACACGGAATACTAGTTTTATATGATAAGTCCCTTGCAGGGATCATCAAAAGTAGAGAGCAACTCCTAGTAAGATCAACGCTTCTAAAGATAACGGCTCCATCGCCAATTCCCGAAGTCCGTGAGAAGCGACACGTAAACTCCAGAAAGCCCTTATACTCGTCATAGTCTCCGCTGCTTTGTTATCGCGAAAACACATGTCTAGGCAAGCAAACGGCGGGATCGCCATTTGTCATAGAATCATGCCACGATAGTTTACCGTAGAGATTATGCAAAGGGACAACCAGAACGGCATGCATCCGTCGGATTGAACCTAACCCAGGACATATGAGTGTTGGATGTGTCGTGGATCCAGCCAATGAACTGCCGGTGAGACGCCCCCTGCTAGTATTAGGGTGGAAGAAATCTGTGTGGCATCTCGAGTCACCTAACGCGAACCCTTTTCGTCACGAGTGGATGATTATGAGAAAGTTTTCAGCACGAAGAACAGTCTTTCCCATCCACTGAAAATGGATCATACAGGTCACTAAGATGATAATCGTGTAGCGTCGTGCCAGGGCTTGTACTGGGAGGGAGTTTTGAGCGTGTTTTCCTGCATCTACTTGCTAAACGGATGCAGCTGAGTGGCACAAAGGCTGAGACTGATCACCAGGTAATCCTCTACCCGAACTGTGCAATATGGCAGCCTTGTTGATTAACAGTACTCTCGCTTTCCTGCTCTTGAGTGCGGCGCTACAAGATTATTATCCTGGTCACTTATACGCAGCGTTGCATTTTGAAGTGATCATCTTAGACCGTTACAACTATACATACTAACATGCATGTTAATGTGCATCTTATTCGTTCGAACTAAGTTTGATTTGGTTTGATTTGACCACCCTGATGTGTGGTTCGTGTGTTGATCCTTGTAGAATCTTCAAGGTTTGTTCGCAATGCCGGTCGTTTCTGTTTTCTCGCAAATCCTTCCTCCCCCTTACTCTACGGTACACGTACGGATGTGCAGGCGAGCAATAAAACAAGCCGACCTTTGGCAGACCTACTCACTCCTTTAAAAGCCTGCCCGTACAATTATTAGGGACCTCGGAGGGATCCGAAAAGGCACCGCCGCGCTGGAACTTTCTACTGGTAGGGGATTTTTAATGAGATGTACGGTGGTCGGTGCCGGAACTCTGCGATAATCCCGTGACAGGCCCATGATGTTGACACAAACCGGCAGGGGCGTCTACGCTCGGACCCCTTAGCTTCTCTGCAGCTAACGCTTTACTTTAAACGTATGGCGCAAGTAACTAGTGGCCTTCCATATTTGTCCTTCTGTTAGCAGCTGGAATCACTGCGTGCCGAGCCGCTAGGCCGTATACTGTTGATCTTACTATATCTGCCACCCTTTTCGGCAACCATACCTAACTAAAAAGGGTGGCAGGCCAAAGTGGGCTAAATTAAATCTTTCACCTATAGCCTTACAATTCACAACTACCCACTGCTACGCCGTCCAGTTGGTTTAAGGTCGCATATGTGTCCAACTCTCTCCCACTTTCTAATGTTACTCTACATGATCCTTCCTTTTCCGTGTTTTCCATAGAAAACCCACCGAACCATTAATCGCCTTGAGGCATGAGACGCGAAGGATGAAAAGGGGCGATTCCCCAGTCGTGACATACAGGAGCCCACCCTAGGACAGCCATCGACGTTGACAATGACATCCGCGGCGCGTCAAGGGTGTAAGTGTTGATAAGCGTTATGGTTACCATAGGGGAAGGCCTTGTCACATTCTTGCCTATGCCCATATACATAATATTGTAGATGCAATAGCAACAGAATGCCATCACAATTCATTTCGTCTTGCGTTATGCTGTCTGGTGAACAATCATTCCAATAAGTCACCGCGCCTATTTGTGCCTCGGCCAACTCATTATAGTCGTCTCACCAAGGAACCTCAACCACCATGTCTGCCATACATGCATCAGCAGACTATGTTGGCTGGAGAGTTGAGGTTTTCATTGGTGTCTTCACTCCTCTCACAGTACTCCTCGTCGCCCTACGTTTCTACGCACGATCTCTGACAGCAAGTCGGTATGGATTCGAGGATTGGCTTGTGCTGTTTGCGCTGCTGGCTCAGTTATTACAAACAGGCGTGATAATAGGTAAGGACACACTTACGACAAACCCGTTTGAGAAGCGATAGTCATTAACATAAAACAATCACCGCAAACAGGAAGCATTAAACAAGGCGGCGTCGGGCTTCATATCGACTATCTCGAAGAGACTCAGCCGGAAAAGATCACCATATTCCTGAAATATCTAGTCGCCGAATCGATCTGGTATCTTGCAACGATCTGGATCGCAAAGCTATCCATCTGTATACTGTATCGGCGTCTGTTCCCAGGGCGCTGGGTGTACGTTGTGCTCTGTATCGTCGTCTTCATCATGATAGGCACAAGCATCGCCACTGTTATCACCCTCTTCGTCGCCTGCAGACCTTTCTCGGCCAATTGGGGCCCGCCTGAAGTACAGCAGACTCACTGTATCGACAAGGAGCCCCTATTCGTCTGGGGTACGCTGCCCAACGTCATCACGGACGCCATCCTGCTTATCATACCACTCCCGATCGTGTGGAAGCTGCACATGGCTACTAATCTCAAGATGGCATTGACGGTCACATTCCTCATCGGCGGCATGTGAGTACTTAACCTCCATCAATCTACAGCCATGCATTACTTTCCTCTGAGTATTAGCTGCTAACTGACAGAGCAGAGGTCTGGTCGCATCAATACTACGATTGGCATCGTTCCACAACACGCATTCCTTCACCGACCCCGCATACAACGGGGCGGAACTGCAGATCTGGACCCTTGCCGAGGGCGGCATCTACATCATCTCTGCATCTCTACTTGTGTGCCGTCCGCTGCTGGAGAAGATCCGCGGAGGCGCCTCCCTGATCCGGTCCAAGAGGAGCACAGCCGGGCCGAGCGGCGGTGACTACGAACTGGGCCGGGCCCCTTACGGGAGACAGAGGGGAGAGAGCCAGCAGTCTATCAGAAAAAATGACGACCTTGACCACCTCTGGACTAAGGACGATGGTAACAAGATCGGTGGCTCGCAATTCGTCGAGGGCGCTAGCTACGGCCTCAAGAATTCACAGAAGTTATTACAGGGCTCGCTTCCGCATCATGGGGACCCAGGCGACATGGGAATCACGCGGACTACGGTCATTCAGCAATCTTGGGGTGAGGCTAGATGAAGGAAGTTATGACTTGTATAATTTTAGTTACTTAACCCGAGCGGTCGCGGGTATGAGGAAGAACCATGTTGAAGCTCATTCCTTTAACGTAATAGCAAGATCAACGAGCAATTATTAATCCTGTATATTTTAGAATACCTCTCTACCTATTGAAACGGCCACGGGTAACTACAAACCCCATGAATCCCAGTGAGAGGAAATCTAAATATCATGCATCTAAGGCTGGCAGGATTTAACTAAGTTAATAAGGACTTTTAAAATCGTATAAAGCAGTAGGAATTAAATAGTTTAAAGGGAAATTAACAATAAAATTAATTAAAGTGCCAAAGAATACAGTCCAAAAAACTGAAATATGTGTGGCTAAGTATGCATAATATTAATCACGAAGATCCCTTTATTTGCTAACCCCTCACGTAAATTTTCGACCCCCTGGCAAGTGATTTATGTATACAAACCACTTACGCTGCTTCACCGTGTACATGTATTCATATAGGGATAAAAATGGGAGACAGAAAAAGCAGTAGAGGAACATGCCCCATACGTAGGAATTACAGTTTCTGTATCACATCGCACGCAGCTTGCATTCGTATGACATGCATATCAGCTGCACGGATGTGAATGTTGGTACTTTTTTTTTGAATTGATCCTTCGACCTCCCTGGACCAGGATCTACGGAGGGACCTACCCTTCTAGACAAACAACAAATACTACTTTGAAGTCCCCTAGCGTACCGGCATTAGTTTCCGAGGTTCGAGTAAGTACCCAACCCAGGAGATTCCAATTATTGTCACACTCAGTGTAAAGCTACAAATCGTATGTTTATTTAATAATCACTGGTCATCCAGCTTATATGTATAATGTACACTGGGGTGAGCTTTCATATAGCAGTGCAGCAGTCTTTAACTGAACTGCTTTGTCTCATTTATTCGAACGGGCGGCAAAGAACCCAGGCAATCCAACACGTTCGGTATCCAGCACAATATTAAAAGTCTAAATATATAGTCTTGGAGTGACGATAGACAACATGGCTAGCACGCACTTTAGAGTACCACAGTGGCAATATGATTTACTCCCCCATATTGTTGACCGGGTGGCCCGCGACGCACCGGACACGCCGTACGGTCTTTGGCCGATATCGTCGATGTCGTATGAAGAGGGTTACCAGACCATCACTTATTCACAGTTGGCAAATGCCGTTAATGGTTTGGCATGGTGGCTTGCGAAGGCTCTTGGACCAGGCCAAGGAGATGTCGTTGTTTGTCAGTCTCAGTCTAAATCCTGACTTGTCTCTCTCAACTAACTTAGCTAATGCTTTCCCTCCTCTATCCTCAGATGTCGGCCCCAACGATTTACGGTTGACGGCCTTGCTTCTCGCAGCCATCAAGACAAACTACGTTGTAGGTAGAAAAGTGCAGGAGTTAGGTCCCGTCTCGGCGTTCAAGAATCTTCTCCGAGATAAGCTTTTACTAAAATGAACGACATCAGATCTTCTTCTCATCCCCGCGCAACAGCCCGGCCGCGCACAAGGCACTGCTCGAGTCGCTGAAGTGTAAGACACTCGTAACAATCAGTCCTGCGCCGCCGCCGGCTCTCACCATCCTTGAAGTCGCGCAGCTTCAGAAGCTTACGATCCCGGAAGTCGACGAGCTCGTTAGTAAAGTGTATGAGCATTACAAGTGCGATAGGACGTATGAGAAGAATGGCCGGGACCCCATCTGGGCTATGTAGGTCATTTTTTTCCCCTTGTTACTTGCGTGCATGTTACCTCCCTAGCATGAGGATAAGTCCATCAAAACTCATTCACACACTAACTGACTCCCTCACTAATCATTGGCAGACACACATCAGGTTCGACGGGCTTCCCTAAGCCCATCATCTGGACATCAGAAGCCATTGCGCGTCACCATAACGGCACGGACACAGCACCGCCCGAGGGGGTGCGATCTCTCGACCACTTTGAGCGTGGTAAGAGGGTGTTGACCACTCTGCCGCCATTTCATGTACGACAGTTTTATTAAGTAATCATGTGTTGATAATGAAGTGTATAAAACTAACACATAGCAGGGAGCCGGCTTGGGACAATACATCTTCTGGGGCATCCCCTTTGGCAGTACGCCGATTGCCCCCTTATCGGCGGCCATTCCCACTGCCCTAGGACTTGTCGAGGCCCTCAAACAGGCGCCAGCTGACATCGCGTTGCTGGTCCCTTCAGTAGTGGCCGAGTTAGCTGAGGACCCTGTTAGTCTCGAATATGTCGCGGCGAATATCAAGCTACTTGTATATCTTGGGGGTGATCTACCTCAAAGTATCGGGGATCGCGGTATGTTTGTTTTTCTGTCTCACGTCTGAAAGACTTGTTCACCTCTTACATTGTAATACTTGTTTGATGGTCCTGCCATGTCTATTTTCCTGTATCACTCATTCATTTCTGTTGGAATTTCCACTGACTGACTCTCTCTCACTCCCTTAGTCGCAACCAAGGTTCCCCTCCGCTGCCAATACGGCTGCTCAGAGATTGGTTTCGCGCACCAGCTCTGGCCAACCGAGCTAGGGCCTCTGGACTGGAAGTATATCCGGTTTCACCCGTGCACGGGAGCCGTCTTCGAGGAGACGGTAGACGGGACCTACGAGCTCGTCTTTAAGCGGCACCGGCAAGACTCCTCGTCCCCCTCCTCTTCCCTACCACTACTCGAGACCCAATCCATGTGGTCCATCTCGAACCAGGAGCATCTCACTGAATTCCGAACTCGCGACCTTTGGGAGCCGCACCCGGCGGTTCCCGATGCCTGGCGCTGGGTAGCCCGGACTGACGATATCATCGTCTTCCTCAACGGTGAGAAGACGAACCCTGTTACCATGGAGCAGGGCGTGGTGGCGAGTAATCCCGGGCTTCTCGTTGGCGCCATTGTTGTCGGCGCGCAGAGGTTCCAGGCCGCGCTTCTGGTTGAGCTTGCGCCCACCCTGAAAATCGAGAACACGGCGGACGAGGCCGCCCTCATCGAACGTATCTGGCCGAGCATCGAGGAGGCCAACAGCCTTGCCCCCGCGCACGCACGCGTCGAGAAATCCATGGTCCTCATCGGAGACCCGAAGCGACCCTTAATCCGCGCGGCTAAGGGTACGATCCAACGCGCAGTGAGCCTGGCACAGTACACTGCTGAGATAGACAAGCTGTACGCCGCCGCAGATTCTGCCGAAGGCGAAAATGACACCATGGCCGACGAGATGCATATCCTGTTAGACAAAGGGGCTATCACGCAACGGATCCGGGAGACCGTGCTCGCTACTACGGGCTGGCAAAATATAGAGGACTCCACCGGCTTCTTTGACAACGGCATGGACTCGTTGCAGGCGTTGCGAATCATCCGCGCTCTGAGAGGTGCGCTGAGAGCGAGTCATCTCGCGCTATCTACGCTGTATCATAATCCATCGATTGCACGCCTAGCGGAGGCAATTTTGTCGAAAAAGACTAGTAATGGCAATGATAATCTGATGCGGTCGTTGCTAGGTACTTATTCAGGGCTCATACAGCAGATCAAAGCACCAACAGATAACGGCACAACGGCTAATGATAGTACGGATGTCATCCTCACTGGCTCCACAGGGACACTGGGTACGCAGATTCTCCGTGCCCTCCTCGATAGGCCAGGGCTGGGGCATATATACTGCCTAAACCGTGGCGCGGACGGCGGAGGTGCTGTGCAGCGCAAACGCTTCGAAGTCGCTGGCATTCCAGGAGGAAGGCTCGATGACAGAGTTACATTTTTGCAGGCCGACCTGGCACAGCCGTTCCTTGGCCTCAAGGAAGACAATTACGAGACGCTACGATCGCGCGTGGGCTTAATCATCCACAACGCCTGGCCGGTCAATTTCAATATGGACCTGCTCGCTTTCCGACCACAACTTGCCGGACTGGTAAACCTTTTCGCGCTCTCTAATGCTGCGTCAACGCCGGAAGGAAAGAAGAAAATGAAATTCCTCTTTGTCTCATCCGTGGGTGTCGTCATAGACAGAACATCAGGAAATGCCCCGGAAACCCTTGTCGAAGTGCTAAAGAAGCAAGATGGCAGCAGCAGCAACGGCTACTCCATAAGCAAGCTCCTCGCCGAGCACCTATGCGACATCGCCGCACGCCATCTTAACACTCCCGTCCTTGTCGCTCGCGTAGGCCAGGTCGCTGGCGCGATCAGCTACAAGGGCGCGTGGAACCCAGCTGAGTGGCTGCCGAGTCTGGTTATGAGCTCGCGGCACCTCGGGTGTCTGCCTGACAACTTGGGTCCGCGCTTCTCTGCTGTCGATTGGGTACCTGTTGACACGCTAGCTGATGTCGTGGTGGATCTAGTAACGCATCACCGCAGCAATGATAACGGAGGAGACGTAGCAAAAGAACCGGGGGCTAGGATACGCAATATACGGAACCCCACCGTTGTGAATTGGGAAAACGTACTCCCCGCTATCAAGGAGGGTATCGAGGATCACGGGACCATCGAGGTAGTGTCCGCCGATGTCTGGCTGCATCGACTGGAGAAGAGTGTCGAGGCTAGTACAGATGATGCAGGTACTATATCGGCGAACCCGGCCGTCAAGTTGATCGAGTTCTACAAGAACAGCGTGTGGAATGTCATTACTGGGCCTGTAAATCTGGAGACGGCGCCAATGGCTATTAAGAAGACTCTGGATGCTAGCGCAACGCTAAAGAATCTGCGACCAGTAAACAGGGCTTGGATGCTTAAGTGGGTTAACGAGTGGTTAGATATAACAGAAAGAAAAGACATTTAACTAAAGAAATATTTTTATTATAAGTATATTAATTAAATATATTAATAAAATAATAAAAAATAATAAAGCTATATATAATAATTATAATTATATTAAATACTTAAAAGTATTAATATTTATAAGTAATTATAAGTTATTTAATATTATAATATAATACTTATAAATATTATTTATTAATATTTATAAATAAATTACTTTATTAAAAATATAACTTAAATTTTAACTTATATTATTAATATATAAACTTTTTAATAAAATATATTATATTATATATTATAATTTATATAATAATAAATTATTAATTTTTATTACTTTATTATTAATTATTTAAAATATTTAAAAAAAGCATTTATATTATATAAACATTTTTATATTTATTTATTTATTTATAATTATTATATTAATAAATAATGTTTAAGTATTAAAATAAAAAAAAGAATGATTTTTTAAAAAAAAAAAAACATATAAGATTATTTATTAAGTTAATAATATTTATATATATAAGGTTTATTTATTAAATAATTTTAAATTTTATTTTTAAAAAAAGTTTTTTTTTTTTTAATTATATTTAAAATA
>VFLP01000088.1:0-119349 GCA_007182795.1 Xylaria flabelliformis | reverse complement strand
TTTATTAAAATTTTATAGTAAATTTATTATTTATATTATTATAAAATTAAATAATATTAAAATATAATAATATAAATAATATTAAAAAAGTTTTAATTAACTTTAAAGCTAAAAAAATTAATATTTATAAATATATTTATAATATTTATTATTAGCTTATAAGCTAAATAAAAAGTAAATAATAAAAAATAATATATATTTAATATAATTATTTTAAAAAAAAGCAGTTAAAATAAAAAATATATAATATTTTAAAACTATAACTTTTATAATTAATTAATAAAAAATATAAAAATAAAAGAAGCATTATAAAGTTTTTAAAAGTAAGCTTATAAATATTTTAAAAAAAAGTTAAAAAGTTTAATTATTTAATATAATAATAATTAAAAATAAAATAGTTAAAAAAAGTATATTTATTATTTAATAAAGCAAGTTTATATTTAATATAATATAAGTAATAAATTTTACTTAAAAAACTAAAATTTATAGCTTTAAAAATGCTTTTAATTTTTATTTTAGTTTAAAATATTAATTATTATAAAAAAGTTTATATATAAAAAAAATATTATATTATAAAATATATAAAATATATATTAAAAACTAAAAAAAAAGAATTATAAATTATTACTTATAATTATTTATAAAATATTATAGTTATTATAAATTATAAGCTTTTTTTATTTAATTATAAAGCAGTTACTTTTTTTATAGCGTTTTATTTTAAAAAAACTTTGTTAATATTATAAAACTGCTTTATAAACCCTTTTATCTTTTAAATTATACTTAAAAAAAACATACTTTAAAAAAAGTTAAATATTTTTAAAAACTTTAACTTATTATTATATACAGATTAAAAAAAAGTATTAAAACTAAATAGCTAAAATATATTCGATTTATAACGCAATAAAAATATATAATAATAAGCTTTGCCTTATACTATAATATTAAAACTTAGACTTCTAGATAATTTAACAGGATTACTAAGTACTACCTTTAACAAGAGAACTCTTATTGAGAGAGAATTCAATCATTAGGTCTAACGCTTCGGGCTACATCAATGTACTTCCCATGCACTCATGATCAAAGAAGTGGTATATAACGGCTAAACAGACCATTCCGTATGCGCCTTTAAGATAAACCACGATATTATGAGGTTCTACTACTCGAAAGGGTTACCTCTATATTGAACTTACTCAGAATGTGTTTCTGTTGTTTCACTCATATACCCAGTCCAACAATAAAAAACTTACAAATCACTACACTACAGTTTCTGCGCATGATTGTACAATTTGCACGACCGATTTGCTAAACACATACTCATAATGAGTACATGATATGCACGAAATACCTGATCGAAGCTTTCTAATCCCATCCTGTCTGTCTTTAACCTCTGTGTTGCGCTTAATGCTATTTTAACCCGCCCTCCTAGGCACAGTGGTGAGGGCAAGAAGATATGAAAGAAACACAAGGCTTCAAATGATTGATTTGGTCGGATGAATTGCTCTGAATTCAAAATCCTGATACAGCGGCTAATATCCGGTGCTCGTAATATTCCGGTCAAATGAGGTCGGTATATTTAGACTTCCAGTATCAACCTTGAACATTCTGGCAAATAGTTGTTGAAAAGATTCACAAACGCCGTATTCTGCTAAACTTTATAATCACATATTTCAGATATTCTCCAACCGAAAAATCGGGACCAGGTCGTACTAAGCATTCCTAAGCAGTTTGTGTACCGAGTTGAAATGTCCCGCTAGGTTTGACTAAGACCTTTCGCCCACACGATCCACTATGGCTAAAGAACGGCTGGAATTATTACCATTGGCCGTAAGTTGCAGGGGTTTAAGCTCATTTCCCACTTCCCTTTCCGCGTTTGTATCCGCTACACCTGAAATAGGCGATTTAGAAATCTGAATTTGGCAACATCACTGCGCTAAGCCTCACGCTTGGCGTGAATGATTGGATGTTATCGTGCCCGACGCGAAAGGACAATACGCATAGAAGTTAGTAATAGTCAGATGACCTCAGCGCACTTACGTTTAATCTATAAGCACGACAGTCGTTGCAGATTGGTACAGAGGATACGGCCAGCGGGAATTTCCCGCAGAAGACCTTTTCAGGACCAGAGTCACCAACGATGGGAGGGCCTTGAACGGCTGAACATGTTCCGCCTGGCGCAGACGTATGACCCAATTATAGTACGAAGAACTGTAAAAACAATGTAGTAGGAAAATCGAAAGGATCACTTTTGCTTAAAATACAATCCAAGGATGTGTTTATGAGATCACTCACAGCACTTAGTCCGATATCGTGTGAAGCAACCCCTTGGCTGCCTCAACATAAGCTATGATCTCGGTAACGACCGCTCAGAGACTGATTGGGAAGACTATTTCTAGTATGTCCAGTTATAGGAGTATTTCTGTAAAGCTTTTTGCGCATTGAAGCTGAATACGATGCCCGTATTAGCCTACTTTTTCTTGGAATGTTACCTTAGGGATCAAGAACGGCCCGATTCCCTCAGTGACATCATTGGAAGAGCAACTCAGAATTATTCTGGCCTGTAACAATCTTGAGAGTTTACAGCTGGAAACATCAGAAAGTTTAGACATTATTAGGGATATGAAAATAGAGATTTTGGTTTTTTAGGCTACGGATGTTGAATTGCTATCGTTGAACCTATCATCAAACAAAAATATCGGCACTAGCTGTTTCCCCATATCATCCGGACCAAAAAGGAAACGGGCCGGGTCCTTCAGCCCTACGGCCCCAGATCCCGGAATCATGGTTCACTCAGCCTCACGGCTGGCCCATGAATCCTCGTCGTACACTGAGAGCAAAAGGACAGGAGGTCAGCAGCAATACAAGGGTACGCCACGCCTGTCCAACTTGAGCCTCGTGAAGGCCTTAAATCCCAAGTGTAAAATCAGAAACCCTATTAGTAGCCGATTATATTCTATAGTCATAGGCTATATTTTCTTTCACCGAATTGTGTTGCCTGTTGAGACACCGTCTCCATCTCGTCAAAATAGACACGAAGTCAGCAGCCATCACGGCTCATCCACTTGTCAGTCGTGTTGTTCTAGAGTATGTGTATTACTGAGTAGAAAATAGGGGATGAACACGATAGCATCAAGAATTATGATATATATAAGACAATATCGCAGCTTTGGATCAAAAGATAACAGACACATAGACAGACAGACATACAGTATCTATTCAAGCTTTAATAAATAACTTCAGGTTTACCGGAGCCACGTCCACTTACTAGATCAAAAGCAAGGAGAACACGATCAAGCACAGTAAAACTGAGTTTCTTTACGACAAGACTCAGAAGAATTAGTCCAAAAAAGGAGCTCCAGATTAAGAAAACGTCATGCCTCAATTCATCTTCGTCGAGCTTCCCACCTTCCGCATCAAGGACAAGAATGGCAACACGGTAACCCTTTCAAACCGACACCTAGGCCGAGTGATATCCCTCCTCCAATACGTGCGAAGCTGCCTACGCACGGACAGCGACTACACACTCGACCTAGCCGCATCCTTTCTCTTCAGCAACCAGGAGACAAATCTCTGGAGCGCCGTGCACACACCCAACAGCCACCACGCCGAAGAGAACCTCCTGCTAGCGTACTTCAACAGCTTCGACTCGCCCGGCGCCTTCCCCATCGTCGACGCCCTGCTCCTGCGATCGAAGCCCTGCAGCAGCTGCATGGAGTACTTCTCGCTGAACGGGAAGCAGCTGCGACCCCTGGACGACGGGACCGGAACGGGCACGATGACGGCCGCGGGTCCCTTCCGGGCCAAGTTCACGCCCCGCGTCGACAAGACGTACACGCCCGTGTTCTACCTCGCGCGCTCGCTGGATTCCACGCAGCGGGGAAATCTCTGGCTCCAGCTGGCGCAGATGTGGACGGGTGGTCTGGGCCTCGTGCTCGAGTCCTCGGCCGCCGTGGCGCGGGGGGAGATGTACTATCTGTTCGGCGACGGCACGGCTCCCTGGTACGCGCTCAACGGGCAGGAGAACATGAGCGATACGGAGATCGCCGAGGCGATCACGAGACAGGAGCTGAGCCCCCTGTACTGGATTGGGAGGTAAATCAAACTTACTTGACTTGCCGCCGTAAGTACCCGTGTGCATCCTTCCCGTCTTTTCCGTGCGGTTACTAATCCCTCCAGTTTTGCAGGGTTGTACGATCATAAAGTGTCACGTGAGAAAATGGCGAACGGAATCCATCAGGGCTATGCTGGTTTGTAGTCCCATGCTTCACTCACTTATTCTGCATCATACGAGTGAAACAAGGTGTTGAGTTGCTTTTAAATTGCGGGGGAAGTTCTTTGGGGGGAAAATCCGGGGTATTCCGGAATCTGGGGTTAGACTTTTACACAGAAGGTTTTGGTCAGGCGCATATTATAGACAGCGGGGATAGAGTTTTAGACAGCATTCTATACGGTTAGAGAAAAGGCATTGATTAGACAGGTAGAAAGGGCAGGTTCCCTACATGTACAACTAGCATAGCGAAGTGTATCACACATAGCAAAAGAAGGTTGTCCCTTCCGCTCTCCAGACTGAGTATTTTCTCTTTCACGGATCAACCCTTACAAACAAAGTTGTGACACGCTTAACTATAAACCCATCAGGTGATCTTGGGTGCGCTTACTTTGCATAATAAGTCATAGATGACGCCTCGTCAGCTGTTCTATATCGTGTCACTGGAATGGAGCTAAAAGGCTACGAACATATCGGACGATGTGCATTCTCCCGCTTGTCACTGCAATGTAAACATTCCGCCATATTTTCAACGCGAATCTGAGGCTTCTCGGCTTACAAAGAGAAACGACCATATGGTAATGCGAGAAGGGGTGACATAGTATGCAGTCCGAGACCCTAATCGACGTCTTCTGGTGACCAAGCATGACTTGATGGCATATATCCATCGCAGTAGGAACCCGATAAAGAGGAACTTCAGGAAGACACTCAAACTATCGTAACGAAATTATTAGCAGAGGCTTAAATCAGGGTTTAGATTTTCTAGTGAAGATCTATAGGCGACATGGTTAGCAGTCTATGGAAATCAGTCATTGTGGGCCCGGCGCCTATGCATAAATAAAGGGGGAGTAAAAAAGGGGCTACTAGCGAATAGGTATACAACACACTCAGCTTTGCACTTCTAATCTGTCTTTAAATTTTTGATTTTGATTAATTCTTTTTTCTTTTAGATCAAGCTGTCGCACATTCATCCAATTGGCTTTTACGAGCCTTGGGTGCGGGTGGGTTAGCTTATTCTCTGGCTAAGAGCCCTGGCAATAGGTACTTTGGTGTACAAATCACCACATCCTGCCAAAGCCACAAAGATAGATGGAAAGGGACGCCGATTCAAGTTTCACACAGCAGTAGTAGAGCATTGGCAAAGCAGCAATAATCAAGCGCGCCGCCCAATAGATCGATAGATAAGAGTAGCACTAATTATCACATCTGACAAAGTATACACTGAGATTCCAAAAAAACCGCCAAGAAAATGAATATGCCAAAAATTATTTACCAGAACTCACACACACACACACACACACAATGCAACAGCCGCCTCAGTGGCTCACCCTTCCGAGTCCGAGGAAGATGAAGCACAGACAGTAGGCCCACTCGTCTCGCTACCGCGATCACTCGCCTCATAATCGACATCCGGTTTGCTCTGGGTCCCTTTCTCGTCGGTCCCCAATTCTACTTTCTCGTCATACAAAGTCCGCCCCAGCTCGGCAGCGAGTAACGCGTTCTCTCGTTCGCGATCGTCCTCGCCCTTTCCGGAATCCCACATGCGTCGGAGGAGTCTCCTCTTCTGTTCTCCGCCCCGCACTATGGCGTCGAACTCGAAGGGGCGGGGCTTGGCGATGAGCAGAGATGTGTAGTTGTTCCAGTGCACGGGGACGTCGGCCCCTTCGCCGTAGTTCCCGCCATCCCCAAAGTAGCGCTGCCGCCTCTTCCGGCGGATGTCAAACCCCCACGATAACCCCCCCATCGCGAGAAACAGGTCCTGCTCTACGAGCGGAATCCCCTGGCATGTGCGCCGCCCGAAGCCGAATTGGCTGAACCCTTGTAGCTTTGGGTATACGGTGAGGGGCTCTTTGTAGGTCGGATAGGACGGCTCCAGCCACCGCGCTGGGTTGAAGGCATCGCTGTCCGGGTATATCTCTTCGTCCCGTGTCATGGCCCTAGCTCGGTATTAGGAAGACCATGTTGTGTTGTGTTGGAACGAGGGGATGGATGAGACTTGTTGACTTACCATTCTAAGGCGTGAATGGTTGCTCCCGCGGGGATGAAGTAGCCGTTGTACACGTCGTCCTTTTCAAGGGCATGTGGGATCCCTATATTTCTTTGTGTTAATGATGGTCTCAATCATGCCATTATGCAAGGTTTAAACTAATTTTGTGCGTCTAGTTAGCCTGGACATACCTGTCGGGACAGGAGGTCTCCATCGAATGACCTCCTTAACAACGGCGCGCAGGAGTGGCAGCTTTTCCCTATCTGCCCATTGGGGACAAGCGCCTCCGCAGACCCTATCGATCTCATCCTGCAACTTTTTCTGCCACTCGGGGTAATGCAGCATAGCTAATAGGAAGCTCTGAATTGGGCTACCGATTGTCAAGGCGCCTGCGATGGCCATCTGTCCGACGACGTACGACGCCTCGGCTTCCGCGACCGGGTACGGCTTGACACCAGGCAGGCTCGTGCTCTCGATGAAAGTACGGATTAAACTTGGCTCGGCGTTGCCGGCGTTGATGCGCTCGTGTGCGGACCGGACATTATCGCTCCAGAGTTTGGCTTCCATCGCATGGCGCGCATTCTCCTTCTGCTTCCAGGGACTCAAGAAAGCCGGGAGGTACATCAACCACGAGATGAGGTTGGGCAATGCCCCTGACGGTGATATCGTCTCGAGCAAGCCCGCCGTCGTAAAGCGGAGCGTCTCCGCGGAGCTCGGGCTCCCCCATGATAGTCGGGCGACCGTCCGAGCCGTAAACTGCTCGATGTATTCACGGTATTGCGACGGATCGGTCGAAAAGAGATATAAGAAACGATCCCGTTCTTTCGTCGGGTAGTCGTGTAACGATGAATTGGCTGCCATCAACTGCTGAGCCAGTTTCCGTTGCCGCCTCCACGTGTCTATTAACTTCATGAGCTCACATACCCTTGCTAATACGGGCAAGAAAATGTACCGTTGCAACCTGTTAAGGCTAGATAGTCTCCTTTCGTCCGGTTATCAGGAAGATTGGGTATCTGCGGACGGTCCGAGTAAATGGCTGCTCGCCGCGAAAGGAGGTCGTTGGCGACCTGTTCCGAGGAGATCCAAACGTGGACAGTTCCAAATATCTCCGTTTGGTATATTGGCCCATATTCTTTGCTCCACTGGTAGAATTTGAGCCATGACGCTTCAGCCGGTACATCGTGTACCCGACCCACGACTGGGTAGCCTATTTTTGTCAACATATGAAATTGATGGCTTAACCTCGAAGTTATTACCATCCATGAGAGGCCATCACTTACTCTTAGGGCCTGGAAGAGGTTGGGCGCCGGGTGGGATTTTGGACCTGGCACGTACCCTCGAACACATACGAAGGACATAAAGCAGAAATGCAACAAGCATCAAAAAAGGGACTACCATCATGGTGTCAACTGCTTGAATGGATGAGCCAAACGAGCATTGGCAGGAGCTGACGAGACATATGGTCGTAAGCTTCGCGTCCGTCCAGGTAAAGACATGATGTTTAAGATATTGGCTGGCAGTCCCTTAATAATCGAAACCTGGATATTTCGCTATCGATGCCGGCTGCATCTTGACGATTTTGTGACCTCGTCGGAACATTGAAAGCTTATTGTATGCAAAGCCACCGGGGCTCTTGAGACCCTGTGGGGTCCTGAGTTGAAGCAGGATTGTAGCCTAATCCACACCAGCCTAGACCCACTATAAGTAGCCTTCTGTACTGATCAGTACACAGTGGTAGCAGTGTTAGTACTCCATCTAATCTATAACATACTACAATATAATACAACGATTGCTAATGGCACAGAACATTTCCGCTACAAGGATTGTAGTTTTGAAATCGATGAGTGGCTAGAGCCCGAAGTGAAGCATCCCTGTATGAACCTTTTCCCGTTGTTACTGTGTTCCAATTGCGACCACATGATGATAATATATTCGCACTGACCGAGAGAAGTCGACATGCCACCAGGTAGTCGACGCTACCTCAGACTGACTAGCGGTGAGCGACGAGGCTATTGGGACGCAGCAACTGTGCTGCATAGAAGGGTCGGGACTTGAGAGAAATATCTCGCATGCATTGTAAGATACATCTAGTTGAAAAAACACACTCAAGTGCGACGTTTCTAGGCTTTGCTAGGATCCCAAGATCCGGCGCCCGCACCGGTAGACCAGACTAAATGGATTCGACGGTTTTGTCAGTGATTCCGATTGCGCGTGAATCAGGGGTCAACCCAGCACCGCACAGGAATAGGGTTGGCATTTGGGGGCCCATAGCCTCGTGCCAACAGCCCAACCAAGTCACTCGACTGATTAAATGTGAGGGGAGTGACTTGGTTGGGCTTTGGGCACAAGGCTATGGACCCCCAAATGCCAATCCTACACAGGAACACCGCGCCGAGAAGCTATACTGTAACCGCCACGGTAGAAATAGAAAAGCATGGGGCCAAACATGAGCCGTACTACACTAGAGTCATATGATCTTGTACTGACCAAGCAACAGGAGACAGCTGCATCTAATGTCGTCATTACAAGCTTTACTTGGTGATAGGCGATATCAATACGGTTTCATCTCATGTTGAAGCACCGTGACGATTTTGGAACTCGAGTATACGTAATACCTGCAGACACAGGATGCCAATAGGAAAATCTAACGTTTTAATGTCGTTTCTCACCAAATGGTATTGCCGGAGTCGATAGAGACGAATCAAACAGAGAGTAATTACTCTCAATGAAGAGGCTGAGTTGAGTAACAACCAGTCTTATTTTCTGTCAAGCTCTTATTCGCATTGGCCGGGATTTGCTGGTTTTGGAGAGTTAGTTAACTCGGTTATCTGCGCGCCTCGGAACTGAGAAAGTGTAAAGCGAACGAACGCCAGGGTTGGCACGTGAAAGGCAGCTCCCGTCGTTATGACTTAATAAAGGGGCCGGGAGAGAATGTTTTACGGTCCTGACTGATTGAGGCATGGATTCTCGCACAAAAATGTTGTAGCACTGTCTTTGATCGTGAAGCATAGAGCACGAGGCAGAGAACATAGATAGAACAGTAATTACCGGAATTTGATCTGGCCGGCAAAACTCCGCCTGTCATAGGATATCTGGTAATAAAATGTCTGGCGCACAAGAACGCTGCGGCTCCTATAAGCCAGACTTCGGTAGTCGTCGCCCGATACATCAGGGCGGCAGTAGACTCATGTCTTTCTTATTTGTCTACCAAAAGCTCTTTATCCGCTGTCAATTGCCATCGTTTTCGATATTATTGCGCAGATTTGGTCCACAATTTCGGGCTACGAATCACCCACCATACTTTTTCGTGCATGACGGCGTCTGGCCGGACTTTGATGTAGAATGCTAGACATTTGATTTAATAGGGCCTAGAGTCAACACCTATTTGTATGGTCCGGCCCTAGGAAATAGCTCGTGCGGCCGTGCCTATCTATAGGCAGCAAATCGTCGTATTATAGCAGAGCAGCATTTACATCCTAGCAAATAGTGAGTGAATTACTCCGGGACTTGACGAACATGTGAAGCTTCTTACCTCTCTACAGGGGTCAGTCCGAGTAAGCGCATGCCATTGTTGAGGACGATCCGTGCTGTATCATACAAAGCCATACGGGCCTTCATGAGGCCTGGCTCGGACCCGACGATTCTCAGGTGGTCGTAGCTAGAACTCAAGACGTGGGTCATCTTGAACAAGTAGGTCAAGACCGTCGTAGGCTCGCTAGTCGTTGTATCAGAGCAAAGATCTCATCAAAGAGCTGAACACAAAAACTCACAGTGTACGCAGTGTGTTTTGTACAACATCAGGCCATTGAGCTAAGACTCGCACGAGGTTCACGGCATGGGTCTCCGTAAGTAGAGATAGATCCGCCGACGCGATATCCTCTTGGCTAAGATTAGCCTTGCGGGTAATAGAACATAGTCGAACGTGGGCATATTGGAGATAAGGGCCTGTGTCACCCTCAAACGAGGTCATGACAGCCATGTCGAACTGATAGTTGTTGATCCTAGACGCATTGTTAGTCCTCATTCTAAACACGTAGTGAGACGAGGTCAACACGTGCCTTTTGCCCGCCATATCTTGGCACATAACAGCACTGATGCCGAGAATATCAGCAACAGCTTCGGGGTTTTCAACCTGCGAATATTTATCCGGGTTCTTCTTCATAACCTCATGCATATAATCGCCAACATCCCGAAGAATATCATTCAAGAATTTGACAGTGCCCTTTCGGGTACTCATGCCCAGGACCAAGCCAAAGTTGATGTGCTGTACCTTGGTAGCGATGTCTTTATAGCCCATCAGTTCAACAATCTTGAAGAACTGCTTGACATGCAAATCCTGCTGGGAAGCTATGACATATATCATCTGATCGAACTTGTATTTTTCCGCACGGTTCAGAAGTTCACTGATATCTCGAGTGAGGTAAAGAGCGGTGCCGTCTTTCCTTCGAATGATGGGCTTTTCCAGCGCCTTGCCAGCCTTGCCTGGCACATGCTTGCTAAAGTCAACAATAAGCGCACCATCTGAGCTCTCGGCAATGCCCTTTTCTAGCATAGCCGTGGCTGCCCCGTTCATAGCTTCTTCTGACACCTGACTCTCGCCTGAATATTCGTCAAATTGGATGTTAAGTCGCTTATAAGTCTCTTTGTATCGATCGATGCTGAGGTCTCGGAATCTTTTCCACAAGGCGAGGGCTTTCTCGTTGCCATCCACCATCAACTTGAAGTACCGGCGAGCCTGTTCATCTGTGCCACTTTCGGTAATCTTTTGGGCCTCGGCCGTCTTGCCGTCCTTTTGTAGCCTCTCTGCCTCTTCCTTCTCTTCGGCTATCTCCTTGTTGACCTTGACGTAAATCTCGAAGAGATGATTAATGGGGTCCTGTGCTAGTGCTTCCTCATTCCCGTACCTCTCAAAGCCGACAGCCAAAATACCGTACTGTTTTCCCCAGTCGCCAAGGTAGTTAATACGGATGACATCCCATCCCGCGGCTGTGTAGAGATTGCTTAGGAAGCCCCCGATAATAGTGCTTCGCAAGTGACCTGCGTGGAAAGGTTTGGCGATCTATGCGACTGGTCAGCATACATACCAAGCAGTGCGTCGGTAATGTACAATACTGGGGGGAGGTCGAGGGTGGGGGTCTCACATTGGGGCTCGAGAATTCAACAAGAATGCGCTTTTGGCCTTTGGAAGGGTCGCTTGGGTCCTTAAGGCCGTTCGCCTTGTTTGCGCCAAAGTCGCGACCCAGCTTCCTAGCGGTTGGTATTAGGGCCTGGGTCAGAGGGGCTGCCTTGAAGAAGAACGGCATGAAGGGGCCGTTGAGAACGGGTTTCTCGACGAGCGGCGACTCGGGCCACTGCGCAGTTTCATTAGCGCAAGAATAAGGAGATGCACGTTCAGCAACCGATATATACCTTCTCCAGCCACTGCTGCCCGAGCTCGTTGGGCTTGCCCTTGACTCGAAGGGCGGGGATGGCGAGGACCATGTCGCCCTTGTCTAATGATAGTGTCCACTGGAGCGCATTGTAGATGACAGTGTTATCGACACTGGTGATTTCGTGGAGGATGGAGGTGATGTGTGCGCGGTAGATATCCAGGGGGTTGGCCTCCGGGTAGCAGTTGGGATACTTGTCGAGGGAGCCAAGCTTCTCGAGCTGGGCAGAGAGCTGGCTGACCGGGTCGGTTGCGGCCATAGTGACGGCGCGCGTTTGGAAATGCGAGCAGTTTCGAATTGGGTCGACAGTGAGGAAGGTCGGGCGAAGTGGATTAGAAAGAGAGGGTAGCCGGTCAGGACTACAAGTAGAGTGGTGATAGTGGTGATAGTGGTGATTTTGATTTTGGTGTTGGTGTTGGTGTTGGAGGGGTTGGTGGTAGTGGTGGTCTTTTTCTTGGTGGGGTAACGATAAATAAAAGTTGCGTCGCAAAGGCCAGCCAATGCGCGGACTTAAAAGTCGAGCAGACAAAGAAGCGAAAGGGAAAACGCGGGCGGGCAGTGCTGTCATGCGTGCGGCCACTCAGAAACCAGGAATTCCAGCCTTAGCCACGTATGCAAGTGTGAGTCTTCTGGGCAGTTGGACAGTAAGTTGTTTTTTTCTTCTGTTAGTGAGTCAACCAGCGCCGATGCCGTTACGCACCACACCACCTATGACTTATTACCACCAACTTTGATGTTACAGCGTAAAAACTTCAGATCGCGCCAAGAACCCTCGAGGCATCGGGGCTTTAGCGGGACCTGCAAGGAATCGAGCCCCGCCGTAAGTAGCCCACCTAGCGCTGCATCTAATCTAGTCCCACATGGGAAGCGGGCCGAAGTTGATCCAGACTTACCTGTATCTACCTACCTAAACACCTGCTCACGGTTTATTGCACTACTACCCAATCGTCCCACATGCATTGTCCAACAGATTAGGTCCTTGAATGCTTCGTCCTGCTCTTCTATAGCTGGGACTTGGTCGAACACTTGCTGAATAAAGATAGAAATTTTGTTGGGGTCTTCAAGCCTGGCCTTAAGAACGCTTGTCTGGTCATAGGCAAAAGATAGCACGAATATAATCGGAGACGTAGAGGACTCGCTCGCCAGCAACCTTAGCAAGACTAAGAGCGTAGGCAGCTCGCTGGGTAAAATATGCCGGCATCCAAGATTCTGCTTTGTATGTGTAGCAATAATAGCGCCGTAGTTGCGCGAAGTTGATTCGAGAAATACCATTGCAATCCATAGTTCGCCGCAGAGACTATCTATTTTGACGTCCACCATCAAGGAGCAGTCCTAAAAAAAGGGCTGGGAAACGTCCAATGCTAGTTAGCAAAGGTTTATAATAGAAATATAAAATAACAATTTACGTATCCTGTTCGCTATAGCCCGCACATTCAATCTTTTTCTCACTATTCGCACAAGCTTTAACGACTCTACTAGCCCACCAGAAGAACTGGCCATAGGTCGGCGTTGCTAATACTTCCTTGTTGTAAGCGTTAAGACGTGCGACCCGATCTTTCCGTAATATTTCAAAATTATCTTTTGAAAGCGGGTTAAGCTTAAGGTCGTTGATAGTTATAATATTAACTGAAGGATTATTAGATGATTTAATTAAGCACGGAAAAATCTAGGACCATTTTTGTGTCTTCTCCGACAGTACGAATTATAGGAGCAATAGCTAGCAGAGCGTCTTCATTAAGCGCTAACCGTTTGGTTCTAAGTAAAGGGTCAGAGGAATAAACCGACGTCATCTTAGGTCTATTAGTATATGTCATGATTGATCAGTGTATAGGTTAGGAAGGAAGGAAAAAGAGTGAGATGAAATGTAAGTACGTACCTCCTATATTTACACCACTGCCCTCCTTAAACAAAGCATGGGTGGAGTAGCGAGGGTAGAAAAAGATGATTGATTGGTTAGACTGACATCATAGCAAAACATGGCTGCCGCTGAAGATTGCTATGATCGCTGTTACAAACTAGAAATACCTAATCCATGACTGTTTGAAGATAAAAGTTATATCCCGAATTCCTTCCATTGTATTCAGTCATCGAGCAAGATTCTTCCTAGCCCACCCTACGTAGTCATGTAAATGCAACCGACGTAGTGTATCTTGCTGGAAGGAGGAGATATATACCTATATTGGTCTTATCCGAGACTCCGCAGTTAGTCTAACCTAGAAGCTATACTCTTCGACATACAAGTGTATCCCTTGAGCACCTGTGCCTTTATGGACAGCTCGCTCGTCGCTAAGCTTTGCCACGCTCGTTCTCACCTGTGCTACCAGCGACTGTCCACCACACACCACCACGCCCGTCTCACCTCCCGTCTCTTCGACAGCCCTCCTGATGAAGTCTGCAACATCGGGTCTGGTCGCTGAGTGGAGTATATGTGAGTCCATACTGCCTTGTGACAGCCGCTTGCGTGGAGTCAGCCTGCCTGTGGACGTTGGCGCAAGCTTTGTCGTTGTGTCTTCGCCCCTGGTGAGATTGCCCTTCTCAGTATCGGCAAATGAGGCTGTAGGAGCATAGGCCAGCGTTTCCAGCTGTCCGTTGCCCGTCACGGCGATATGAACAGTCAAATCGATGCCTACCGACTGCGCCTTATCGATTGCTTCGCGGAGCCGTTCATGATAAAACCCAACCTCTTCGCCCTGTCTCGCTGCCAATAAGAAATCCACCCGCTTTGTACATTTTGTGGATTTCGATTCAAGCAGGCTCTCAAGAATGGGTAATGTGAATGAGGCACCTGTAGATGCCGAGATAAGAAGCAGGGTTTCGAAGATGTCCCACCGCGGAGGTCGGCCGTAGGGCCCAACCACAAAGGCCGTCACCGTCTCCTTCTTGCCGGAAGTCTCAGCCTTTTGCGCAAATTGGTTGAGTTTCTTCGAAAACCCATTATGGGTTCGTACTACAAGTTGGATACTGTTGCAGATGCAAGTGCCTGGTAGAGGATGGGACGTGGCAATGGTATAAGGGTGAGTTTCAAGCAACCCGATTCGAGGAATCCATAAGTAGAGGTGCTGTCCTGCAAGCCAATCAAAGTGCACGTCAGTAATTGTCAAGACCGTCATCGAGCGTCCAATAGCTGTAAGCTGTGTCTGGTGACCAATTCGCTGGCCACCCTTGCAGCATGTTTTCTTTGGCTTGGGTTTCACGTTCTGCCAAACCAGCAGAACTAGGCGACAGAATCGATCAAATGAGAGAGCAGCGATGGCAAACCAGACGTTATACCTGGCGGAAACGGGGACATGGACATAGACCACGTATAAGAAGATGATAGCCGCTAGGATGTGCTGAATAACGAAAAACTCGTATGCCATGGATCGGAATGGCTTGAAAGAGGTAATCGTCATCCACAGCAGGATACCCCACGCCGCAAGACCGTAGGGTACAATGGTAGATAATGTTTCCAACTCGTCTTGCACAATGCCATAATGCACCCATTCGGTCCAAAAGTGGAATCCGTGTACGGTTGCTGTAACAAACATGGTTCGAGCGACCCATCGGTGTAGCCAATTCAAACGCTCGTGGCTCGTGCCAATTATAAGCCCAATCATGTTGGTCTTGGACGCAAGAAGATAGAGCAGTGGGACTTGGCTCACGGTGACCCAGGCATTCCGATACCCAATCCGTTCCCAGAAATAAACGTCGTTGATGATGGCACCAGCGGTCATCATATAAATAACGATAGCCCAGTATACGAGCATCACGAGGACGCGGCCTAGAGGAGGAGGGGTCGCCCAAGATAGGTATCGGATGGGAACGTAGACTTGAGGATAACTCATCTCCCGTCCTACCGCTGTTAATGTCGCCCATATCTGCATGAATCGATTCGATGGTTTCGTAGGATTCTCGACCGAAACGATCCTGGATCTACGAAGCCTGCCAGTGCAAGGTCAGTAACATGTCGATTCAAAATCGGACCGCCGATAGCAACTGACCTAATTGTATTCTGAACGGCGTTAATGCCGCGGATTATCGCCAACAAGGCTATTACAGCAGCAACTATATACCAATAACCCCGACCGAACGCCTCATTCGTCGAGGTAAATATAGGGTTTGAAGCGCCATGGTCATGTCTGCGCTCCATTTTGTGCGAGTTCTCAGCTCGCTGGGCTTCCTATATCCACAAGAGAGTCCAGACTGGATCGCAAAGCCTCGAGAGAGCTAAAGAAATAGAGATTGGAGGTTATTCGATAAATCCCTGGCAATATCGGGGTTCTAATAGCGCATGCGCAGAAGTTGCGATCGAAAAGAAGTTTAAAGCCGTAAATTGACCATGCCCTCAATAGGGCCCTGGATTGCGACGACCTTTGTCGCAGGAGATGCGCGCAAACGCAGTTAGCTTTCTCGTATGAGCCGAGTCGATGGCTGTTTCAAAAGAATGACGATGTAGATGTCGCGCAAAAATGAAAGTTGCGTAGCACCGATGTTAATGGTAGGAAAAGTTAGGTGGTAGGTCCGGTCCTGGGAAGCAGGCCGTTGTATACATATTAATTAGCTGCGTCAGTAAGTACAAACCGCATTTAGTCTTTTAGCTCTCGAGATGATCAGTCGACACGACAATGCCTCTGTCACAGGGAAACTTGCTCACATTGGAACTACAGGATTCAAACACAGTGGGACCCACCACAAGCACGCTTCACCCGACGGTATACAATGAGTTGTTCTTCTTACACAGATGCGATCATTACCGGAGCTAGTCAAAATCAGAAGGGCCTGTTTTACATGAAAAGATATTCTCTATGAGACACGTATCATACTAATCATCTTGAGAAAGGTTACAAAGAATGCGGGTGAAATAGAGCACAAAGCACGAATACAGACAATGAGTGGCACGAGGGATTGCACTGTGGCAAGACAATGGAAGGGACCGACTGAGAAACAGACCAGATTCAGCCACACCTAGGGTCGCATTTATGTAGATACGACCCGAAACAACGGGCTCGATTTCCGACGCCGCATAACAGATCGTGTTACCGGTACCGCGGTTGTTTGGAATCAAATAGATGAGAGCTCTACTAGTCACTTCTGAAGCCGTACATGATGAGCAAGAATTATACAACGAGGTGAGGGGGATGTGGAGATGAGGGGTTGGAGGGGCAGGGGTCAAGACGCTAAGCAGGGACAAATGACAAGGGTCTTGCCGGCACGGCAAATGCCCCACAACTTGCTCAACAGCCTCAATGGAAGTCTAAGCCCGTTTTATGTAGCATTGGTTATCAACCAAAACCTCTTCTACCTCTTATGATGCTATAATTTTGAAATCCGGGTTGAACTTGTCGTAAAGGATCTCGACAGCTATAGCCGGGGAACTGAAATCTACTGTCTTAACTCAAAATTCATCTCGATCACAAACAAAGGACGGGCGATAAGCTAACTTTAATTATCGCGATCTGGGTCTCAGTGGACAAAGGGGTCAGGTTATCCCTTGTTCCCATCTCTTAGCTAGCGTTACAATATCTTGCTCATATCGACCTCACAGTAGCCCCGTAGAAGAACATGAACCGTCCGCGAGATCCTGGCCGAGCGGTAGGGTCGTACAACCACGAAGGCGGAAAGAGACGGTTAGATGATCTAGATTAAGTTACACAGTTTTTACCTGAATATGAATACTTAGAGTTGCGGGTCTTCTAGGTTGTTACATCTTTGATGTCGCGGCTGCTATAATTAAGAGCTATCACGGCCAATTCCTTCCTTCCTTCTTATACATGTTTTAGATTAACACACCTCCTCCTCACTGACACATTCCCAGGTTGCCCGCCCCTCCATCCCAGTTTATCCACCCCCCCAGCCGTATATCTGTACTGCGTTGCCTACATATTAACAATGATTCGATCCGTCCTCGCTACGGCGCTTCTCCTTGTCGCGCGAGCCAATGCTCACTTCACTGTACAATACCCCAACACCGTAGGCGAATTCAAGGACGACGACGAGGGCAAGGACCCGTGCGGTGGTTACTCGCCGAACATCACCGACATTCAGACAGTCGACTTCCACGTCGGCGGCGACGCCGTCGCTACCAAGTCTACCCACCCCCAGACCAATTGGCTATACCGCATTACTTTTGACGATCTTGCCAAGAACAATTGGACCCAGGTCTACGGCATTGTTCAGCAGAGCGGCCCCGGCGACTACTGCACCAAGGACATCACTGTCCCGTCCGAGTATGTCGGAAAGAAGGCTATACTCAGCATTGTTGGTTCCGGTCTCGACGGTGTTTTATACCAGGTGAGTTACCAGTCATATTTACAGTCAATGCGAACAAGAGGCCAAAAAAAAACCCTTCCGCAGCTCTACTAACACTCAGCTCCACACTCAGTGCTCCGCCGTTCACTTTGTAAACGGTACCGCCGATACTCCCTCGGCTTGCGTCAATGGTTCTAGCATAACTGCATCGTACACGAGCGACGACAAATTAAGCAGCCTAGTCAGCAGCAGCACAGTAGGCGACGACAACAGCGACAGCGGCAGCAGCGGCACTCCCAGTCCTAGCACTAGCGGATCTTCGACTCCTTCTGCGACACACAACGCCGCGCCTTCGCTCCAGACTTTGTCGACAGAAGGCTTTGGGGCTCTATTGATCACAGGCGCTATGTTGTTGGTTGGATTCGGGTTCGTGATGTGAGTAAAAGGGTAAACCGCGGCGAAAGTGCTTTGGAGTCGATATATCTTGCAATGAAAGGGGGCGGCAGGGGCGTTTAATACTAGGTTGTTGTTTTTCGAACAACGTATGCATATCATAGTGTGCGCCGGTGCACGAGGATACGGTTCTTGAGGAACTAATTTGATACCCATCATTTCAACCCCCCGCAATTACCAAGCTGACTTGGTGTGAATTTCGCCCAATGTCTTTGTTTAGATCCAAACGGTAAAGCTACCTAAGGATGCGTACTTCCCAAAGACTCGTCGTACTCACGCGTGTTTTTAGGATAGAGATAGGAAAATTGGAACCCGCCGTTGTACGGTGGATGGTATGGTTGCAGTCAGAAACTTCTTGTGACCCAATGGAATGGTCGCATCTATCAGGGTAGGATAGTCGATGTGGTCGAAGTCAATATGATGTTCACCTAGGAGGAGACTCCAAGGTCTTTTTTCTAGAACCTGTTACGTGCGCTAATTTGTATGTTAATCGGCAGAACCTATCATGCGCCCAATTTATACCCTATATTCACATCTATGCTTTTATAATAGAAACTTTAGTGAAACATCTTCTAAGATTGTGCGGATGCAACAGGACCTCCATCTAGAGGATGGAAGCCCATTCCGCGGGTTGTTGTGATTCCGCTCCGCCCCCCAACCGGCTATTATGGCGATGATTTATGCCGGACACGGCATGACATGAAAACGATCCCCGACAAATAAATCAATAGTACAGCTAAGTTATATAGTAGAGATGTATAGTTTTGGGAAATGAGATTAAACCATGTTCGACTTCGACCAGACTAAGTCATGAACTGTCACCATCTTAGTCTTCATGCCATCCACTTTTGCAGCCAAACATCCAGAAAACCTGCGATATCATGTAGATGCACGTTTACACAAACTTGCAAGAAGATTCATAGACTCTGATGTTTGATCAAGCAATTCATGGCACACCGGATCTTGTCGCATGATAAATCCTACTCTATCTATATCTTCAACTTACATAGTCCCGCTACCAAAAATGAAACGCCACTGCCTGCTTCTAGTACTTCTAGCTACTTCCGCACCATGCACAAGCACAAGCATAGGCACAGATATAGCGATCCAAGGACAAGAAGAAGCGCCATCCAGTACCAACATCATCCCCACCACCACCACCACCACCGTAGAAACAAACAGCCCATTACCCACAACAACACTCCCAGCCCAGCATCTTGAAGAAGCGCCACAGATCCCCGCCTCAGCAGCAGCAGCAGCACCCATCACCAAGCAATTCCAAGCGCGACAGCACACGGTAGCAACGAGGACGACGTCGGGGGTAATAATCACATCGACAACGATACCCCCAACTCCAACGCCAGCACCGGTAGCAACCGGCAGCGATGGCGATGATGATGATGACGACGACGACGACGAACCCGGCGACACAGACAGTGAGGAAGCCCCGACGTCAACAGTAACGATAACAATCACAAGCAACCGGACGACGACGATCCGACCCACCGTAACTGTGACCTCGCTGTTCTCGTCCATGGACTCTACTACTTCGGGCGCGAGCGGGCGTCTGGAGCCTTGGGTATCTGTTGATGGGTGAGTTCCAAAATGCATTTACTTGTCTATACCCCTCCCCATACTCTAGTCCGCTTGGTTTGCCTCCTTTTGTCGTTGCGATGGTACGAAGCGATTAGAACAAAGTCACGGCCATTTCGTTAACTCACATTCGTCGCAGGCTCTTCCGAATTTTTCTTATGGTATTTTCTGTTAGAGGTGTCTGGGTTTAGTTGATAAGCTGACTATCTAAGCTTCTTATATCGAAGAAGTAAATAATTGGTGTTTTGTATTGCTGCAGACTATTGAAGGGACCATGTAGAGCCGATAAAGGGGGGGATATAGCTAATGGAAGAGAAAAAGGAGATGGAGAAGAGAGGAAATCCTCAAGAAAATGGCCCCAATCCGCATCTAAAACTCCACCGTTCTCGTAGTCGTGACCAGTCATAATTCATCAAAATGAGATATTCTATTCATTTCATCCCATATCGAACCTCCGTCTCCTGTATATGAACCTTATCCATATCTCTCGCCAGTATGTTCAAACCGGATGAGAAGTGGCCCCCAGACCCAGATGAAGATAACCTCTCCGACGGTTTCACGTTTTCTTGCAACTTGTCAGACTTATGAGCCTGCGAGGACTGGAAGATATCATCGGTATTCGGGATATCATCTTCAGTCCACACGTTCGATCCTGAGACTTCAACCATATCATTATGGTCCCTATTGTCGGCAATCGCGACTATAGTATCGCCGTAAGGGAGTCGCACGTCGGTCGCTTGCAGCGTCTCCGCAATGTCGAGAAGAAGGACGTCCATAGGGCATATGTAAGCAACCTGCTTACGCTCACTCCATGCTAAGATGTGACCGCAAAGACGGCCGTAAAGCCTATCAATGATCCAAGCACCTGAGTCCCCCGGTATACCAAGAGATACTCCCCGTCCTTTCTGATTAGGAGGTGAACTAGGCTTGGATAAGCCTGGTATTCTGCCACTGACTTGATACGAATGGCTTGGAGAGGCTCGACCGTAGATCTTGACGGTGGTGAGTGCGGGTAAGATTCGGCCAGCCTAGGATGAGTCAGCTACTTCTCGGTAGGTCGCAGACGGCGCCCAACTAGTCTCTGGGCGATCTCACCTGTGAACCGCTAGTGCGAGCCATGCATTGTACGTCTAGTCCAGGTAACGATTTTGCGGGAGCCACTTCCACAGGCTGCAAGTTACCAGGAACCGACGAGCGATGACCTCCAATTGTGACTGATGGGAATAGATTTTTATCAGGTAGCCTATCATCTTGGAACTCGAATAAAGCCCAATCAATCTCATGAACTAGGTTGTTCTCAGTTCTCCTTCGAATTCCTGAAGAAGCATACATATCGCCAACGCGGTATGTATCGATGTGATCCTATAGACGGGTGAGCCTAACGGCATACGTCGTTATAGAACGATGCGAGAGACAAAAAGGGAAACTATATTTTGTACCTCGTTCTCTGTTTCAGAGGATGGGTAAAAGTCTTCCGGCACATCATCGAGAGCAGGCTGTGTTATGATGTATCCTGCAAAGCTTAGATCAGCGGGATGACATCTCTTGCTGGGTTTAACACCTTATATCACCTCCGCTACCCCTGGAATGAAGACCGTCGTCATCGGTTTGGGGACTGGACTTGGGACGTTTATTCGCCCAAGGCCTTACATACCGTCTCCGCACCCAGGTTCTATCCCAGGGATATCACCCGGCTCGTTGAATTCATCATCCTCATCTTCATCCTCTTCATCGCTGGTTATATCTGTTACCGAGTATTCGGATTCTGTATCAGAGAACTCGCAAGCAAAATCTTCACTGCTTTCAGACGATGTTTCTCCTTCGGTCAAGTAAGAAAAATCTTGTGTTGCTGCGCTGCTTCGGAAAGTAGGTGCACTAGCTCGCGTTGCATCTTCCAAAAACCCTTCAAATTCGTTCGATGCTTGAAAAGGACGATCAGGGTCATCTAGCATATGGTGAACGGTCATGCCATAGGGCTTGTCATCTACCATGATGACACCTCCTAAACTAACTGGCGGGAGATGTTTATCTCCAATCCACGCCCCTATACTAGCACCATTTTGGGGCTTTTCTTGATAATCGGGATTAGCTGCCGGAGTTTCCTGAGGCTCATTATTGTTGTCACTATGCCGACCCGTGGTATGTGGTTTATCATCCTTTGCCATACTCCGTGTGGGACCCTTCCTCGACCGCACTACAGATCCCCGGCATACTTTCAGTGAGATATTGGTTGTTGTGCCGTCGAAAAGAATGCCTAACTTTTTATTCAAAATGGCGCGCACCTTGTTCACAGAGGTGCAAACAACTAGGACAGTGGGAGTGGTCTTTTGCGGGGATTCGCCAATGGACTCAAGCGAAATTTCAACCGATTCGGGATGCTTACGATAGAAATGTCGTAGAGCCAGGTTGATTTGTGGCATTATGATCTCATTCCACTGTTCAACAATCTCCGCTGGTAGCGGAATCTGGGGATATAGTCGTAGTTTCGGTTGTTTCTCTTTCGGTGTCTCAGGTTTGCTATCGGTTGGTTGAGCTAGATAGATGTCAGCATAACACAACATGTTAGACAAGGTGGGGACTCTACATTCAGCAACAGGTTTTCGTTCGATAGGGAAAGATCGAGATCGTTCCTGCATGGGGACACGCTTTGTGTCGTAACCTTGGCTTTTGGGGGTAGTCACTGAAGGACCCGGTAAAGACGTTGTAGAAGCATTCGGCTTGACATCTTGATGTAAGGGCGTGTGCATGAAGTCATCGCCCAGACGTTCGTCAAGCCCATTGACGCCATCTAGAATACAGCATGCCTCCAGGTAGCCACTTGTTCTAGTCTGCACTTGTCTGATAATCTCATCGCCATTTCCAGGTCGTGAGAGTTCAAACTCGACTGCATTCCAGCACGCTTGCACAGCCCTCATATATAATGTGCCGCATCTAATAGCCAGTTGACCGAGAACAGACTCAGGAACGCTTGGCGACTCCAAGTTAGGTACCAGGTTCTCCAGCGTGGTCCACAGGCCAATGGATACGAGCATCATGGCAAGAGAGTACATGTCCAGTGTTTTGGTATCGCTGTTGACAGCTAGCGGTGATTGGCTTGTAGTTCTAGGGTCAAGTGCATGGCGGTGCAGGAGGAACATAGATGGGGAGTGACTGGTTGAGGGTGAATTGGGGAAAATATCGAATGACGAAATAAGTGGACGTCTGATGTCTACCTCATTAGCACCAGACGTGCCAGATTCATCATTTACTGTATTGGCGAAGGAGATTGTTGACGCATGGAGATTACCATGAGTAATGCCTCGTGAATGCATATCGAAAACAGTGTTGGCCAAGTTATAAGCTAGGCGAAATTTAGCTTCGAGGGTGGGCTCAAAGTTTGGTCGGCTCAGCAAGTTGTCTAGTGTGCACAGATTGTCGACTGGATGCTGTGTTAAATTGTCGAAAGTGACAGCGTTGAATGTGGGAGGGAATGAGTATATCAGAGCCAGCCTGGATCGTTCCATATCCTCGTAGTAACCCAGTAGAAGAGGCAACCCAATCCAGGCACCAGGTGCTCTTGAAGACTCCGTCTGAAGCCCTGCACTCAGCTTCTCAAAACGGGTCATTTCTGGCATGATTCCAGTTGCCGAATAGATTGGATCAAACTCGGCATACTCGACTAGTAAAGGATGCCATGGTCGCCGAGACGGTCTTTGCGTCAGATCCGTATAGGCCAGCTGGTTCATGAAATAGATTTCCTGAGGTCGATATTGAGAGGGCTTGCTCTCAGATAAGGATTGGGTCTGCATTGCGCTAAGGCTCAAGATAGACTGAGGGTCGATCTGCCGAGGTGTCTGTATTCGCGTGGATCCATAAAGTCGCAAGTCTTCGATAGATGGTTTGGTAATAGTTGACTTTCTTGAGACGCCGGTAGTCGTGGCTGCGGATGAACGAGTACGTGACAGGTCACAGAGCGTATCAATCGAAGCTGTCAGATCCTTGACCAGATCCTCGAACCGGCCCTTATCCCATACTATCAATGGAGTCTTCCGGTCACCCGAAGACTTCTCAGCCGACTTCTCACTTCCAGTGGGTCTTTTCGAGGCAAGCCAGAGAGGCTCGGCTTCAGCCAAGATGTCCTTGATAGTGGCCATAATACTCCCGACAAGGTCTGTTAGGCCGGCTTCGTTGAGGGACTCATCAATTTCAGCGGACTGGTTAGGATCTGACCATTCCAAGCCCCAGCTAACAAGCCTATCCTTTTGAATGCGCAATTTACGATGCAAGGCTTTGATTTCGGGGTCGTCGGCAGCTTGCAAGGGCTCCTGCACAAAGTCGGATGACTTTTTGGTGTCATTATAGAGCCTACTCAGCCGACGTTGAACGCCCAGGGCCATCCTACCCCTAGGGAGATAAGATTCCATGATGGCAAGTCACGACCAAGGGGTCGGCAATTGTTGAATTGTGAAGAGCGTACAGTTCGATGGCGCTACTTTATTGGGCTAACGTCATGATACTGGTATATCAATCACAACAAGTTAGATGTGCTGAATGAAAAGTAGGGTCTGATGCTTGAAAGAACTTGACAGAGTTCCAAGATTGAGTGCCAAAAGACTTTTCTCGAAAATTGGCGACACAGTGAATATCAGTAATACCGCTGCCTTGAGTAGTGGCATGTGGTTGTTAGTGGGTAATTTGGGTGCCTGGAGTCAAGTGTCCCGGTTGGATGGCCAAGTCGGATGGTGAGTGGATCAAGAGAGTAGGTACCAATGCGTTCAGGGCACGCATCATCTTACGAGTGGCAACCAGATACCTGTGTGTGCATGTGCACCTCGTAGTTGGTTTGGAGCTGTCAAGCGAGCACACCTGCAGTTGGTTGGTAATGGTGGAAGTTCTGATACTCTGTACGTAGTACGAATTACAGTAGCCTGTGTGGAATGGGGAAGGTGATAATACTGCTGCCTGATCCCTCCTGTCTTGATTCAGTGAGACTAGCATCAGCCTACCAACAGTTAGGTGGTTATAGATACCTACCTAGGTTAGTTGAGGCTCTTATCACCCACTTATATTCTACTCTTGGCTCAGAGAAGCTAGTACCCCGCTTCTTCCTGTCAGCTGTCCGGCACTTCGCACCAGCTGAAACCTAACTACCAGTTGAGTCGTCATTACGCAATGTAAGTTTAGCAAGGGAGCGTGCAATTTATCATGTATAACACACTAATTTCCTTTGCATCTTACATCCTTATAAGATTAGCTAGCAAGAGAAGATGAAAAAATAACAACAAATGTTCTTGTGTGATCGCAATGTCGCAGGTATACAATCATGAAATCACCAGTACCAATAGGAACAGTCCCATGACTAGATTTCTTTCAAGCTAATATCGGATTGTTCTAGGTAACAAGCCATTTAAAACCCCCTCTTTTTGTTTAGGTATTGTATTGTTAACACAAAAACAATGTAAGTTGATGTATATATTCTTCCAGATTTCTCGCCGTTAAGCAACGGCGATAATTTCGGATTTTGCCGGTATCTGATCTTTGATTTTGGTGCGAGACATCCCTTGACATCTAACACTTACACTCAGTTTTCTATTTAATCCGCCCACGACCCAGCCATGCCGAACAATCTCCCAACTGACACCGCTTACGAGGTATGCGTCGACGGTTTCACTTTACAAGTGCCTAGTAATGATCGGTGTTGGGACTTCAAAATTGTTCACGCCTGCGGTTGCCCAGTTTTCACGGAAAGTAGCGGCATCGTCCGCAGCAAGACAATCCGCGTGAAGCGAAACAGCCACAAAGGAAGTTGTTCATTACGTCGCTGTACCCGCGGCTATCAAACTCACACTTTGTCAGAGCAGTGTGTACGTTGCGGAATCATCGACGCACGTTTTGCTGGTGTGTACGTGCCTTGAACCCGTTCAACGTTGCTGCCTAGATACTAAACTTTATTAGCACCATTCGGTAGACCGATGAAGAAACGAATAGTTAAATATGACATTAGTCAGGATAATGGAGACGCAGGCTTTGACTTGATACGACCCTTGAGCCCTACCGTCTTTGTGATATTAATAACGATAGAATAAGGGAATGTGAAAGTCACTAGTTAACTTGCAGAAAATGGGGAAAATCCAAAGTCAAGCAGAGCCGAGCCGAGTTATTCCCGCCGATAGAAGCCTTTCAAATGTTTCTGCCTAGTGGAAGGATCTTGGCGCATTACAACGGTGCGAGGACCTATCCGAATGCCGACTAAATTCCATGTAATTCTAGGAACAATGTTATGTACCGGGCACGCTCTATGGACTATTCTATAAGCCCCAGTAGCATAAGGATCATGTCCTTCATTCACATCTAAGTCATAAAATACTGAGCCCTAATATATGAAGCATGCACCCCGATATAGTAGTAACGTATTAGTGGCTCATTGTCAGAGTATAATATGGTGTATTTAGGGCGAATGAAGTCAGGCCACTGGCAGATCACTGCTAGATCGAAAGGTGAGGGCAAGGATCAATATTATTAATTCCAGAGTCTCTCCTAAGTAGTTGGGAGAACTTAGACCTTTATATATATAAATATTCATTGCTTGTCCACTATCAGCTTCCTGCGTACTTATTGCCTGACATTCATTTTTACTATTAATCAAAAGCCTCTAAGAAGAGCAATGGGCGTATTGAAACGACTACGAGTAATTGCGAATCTTGTGAACCCCAGTCAAGGAGGAAATCTAAATATTACGCGTCCCAGACTGGCAGAATCCAGCTAAATCATTGGGGACTCGTGCGATCATGCAAAGTAGTAGATAATTAAGTAACTTTGAGGGAAATCAACGATGAATGCATTTGAAATACTAGGTACTGAAGTCCAAAAAAAAAACTGAGATATGTGTGGCTAAATGTGTACAATATTGATCACAAAGATCCCCGTATTCATTGACCCCTCACGTGAATCTTGACCCCTGGGAGGTGACTTATGTAATCAAACCACTTACACTGCTTCGGTACTTGATAAGGGGGCTTGGGGTAATTTCTGAGAGGGCATTATACTTGCTAATACAAATGTATATATCTATATACCAACGGGACCAAGAAGACTACATACTATAACCTATAGTACACCTATAGAATGTAAGGCATAAACACACACTCCATATGTCAAGAACTGAGACTCCATAAGGTCTGTGCCTAGTTGTGTAGAGTTTTACAATGATCAGAATACTTACATTCATCAAAGAAGACCCAGAAAAACAAATCGTCACTCGTATAATTGCTTTCGTAAACGCTGAAGTCAATCTCGTACTCATGCTCACACAACAAGCCAGTTCAGGCAGAAACCCCATCCCTGTCGTTTTCGCTTGCAGTGTTGAAGATAACGTAAGTCCGTGTTAAGATAAACCACGATGTACTCATACATACATACCTACAGTGTGTCACTACGTCACTGGATTTCTGGGCTATTGTTCTTCGCCTTCTTTTTAATCATCCTTAATATACATACTACTTGACCGCAAACGTGTACGTGCAGTGCAGGGGTCCCTGAATCCCGTATCAAACTCTCTAGAGGCTTATAGTCTTTATTGAATATGTATTGTAATTCGACACACAACTCAGGGGGGATCACCTGCTTTTACCAAAAAAAAAAAAAAAAAAAAAAAAAAAGATTGCAACTAACAGCTTATTAGTGGAACTGATTATGAGATATGCAAAGGCCATTGCCGTTGTGTGGAGGATCTGAATTACCAGTATGAGACTAGTATGGCTATATACACCTATGTTCTTTGTCCCAGAAACGGTACCGTAACACAGCTCGAGTAATAACATAGACAAGCTTAAGAGGCTTCTTTCGCAACATGGATAGACGGGAGAAGTATCCAGACGTTTCAATAGAATATTTGACCAAGCTATAGTATCCCAATCACGCGACAAAACATTAGTCAGAAAGCTGTATCGCTACCTGGTATAGGCCAGCCAACCCGGTGCCGAAGAGAAGTAGGCGACACAAACCTCTTCCGGCCGAACAGACATCTCGTGACCAACAGATCGGCAAACTAGGTGAAAGACGTTACACCAACCGTACGGATAGGAAAGAATGGGTCCAGGCACGGTAATCAGTGCGCCGCCCACAGCATCAAACACAAAAAAGTGCCCTGCTACGTGCCGCATCAGATCAGACTTATGCTCGCTATTCGCAGTTTATGGCCCTCTTTGATCGTTTGAGAGAGGAGAGGATGATGTTTATTGGCTTGATGTGACTACTTTCCAGCACTGGGGAGGGGTAACAGGATCACAACATGTAAACCAGACCGATTCCCCAGACGGGCGCCTGCAGCACGTTGCAGTGGGCTGCTGCTGTGGCGTTTGATTGTACCACTCCATCGCTCATCCGATCGCGTACCTTGTGAGATGGTTGGTAGGTTTTCCCATGCGAAGTATGTGAACTACTCCACACAGATCGGAATGGTGCAGATGTACCTGCCCCTGAGAGAGGAGCGGTCACCAGACAGATTGACAGCCACGAGGGTTGAATCGGCGGCTCAACAGCTACCTCATCATGATTAGAAATCATGAGTCGCCTTGAAGGATTGAATATGGTATAACTAGCGAGATGCGATGAACCTGCAGATGCAAGTCTCGGAGACTAGGTAGGTTTTGAGGAATAACCGGGTAGCTGGAGCACCATTTTCGTACCCCAGACCAAACGTGATGTTTCATGATATGAAGGGCCAATAACCTCAAAAGGCTGCAATTCCCAAGGTTACGAAGTTAGGTTATCTCGTGCAAATTTTCTTCTTTCTTTCGGGGCGGCAGAGCAAACACTGAATTTTGTTACATACTCGTGGACTTCAAATGACATTGACGGGGAGGCAAATGTCGCCTTCCGATGGCATCCGCACCTTGACAATTCCGAGACCGGAAACAACATTCATTGAAACATTAACGCTCGGAAACGGGGTCGGATACTCCACAGATGTGCCGGTGACCGTTGCGCCAGATCCAAAACCGTCGAGCTCGAGTTCAAGCCACGTAGGGGCAATTCTAAGCGGCGTCGCGGCTGTTTTCGTATTGCTATTGATTATTTGGTTCTGTGGTCGTAAAGGTCATCTGCTTAGAGAAATTCATATCGAGATATAATGACTGACCACTTCTTCTATAGACCGCAGATACTCGCGTCCGTCAAGAAGCTCAAGCCGTCGAGATGAATCAGGAAGCACCTCAGGCGGCAGCAGCTCAGACGGCTGGGACAACGCCAGCGGCTCATCCGGTGATAGAGATCATGGTTCCGCTGCTAGCGACATAGCTGAAGAGGAATGGAAACAGCCGGCACAGACTATGCCGGGAATGCCTCGTCCAGTTGCCAGGCAGTGGGCTGTCCCTCCCGGGTTTATGGGCCCGCTCCCTGGTATGAGCGTACCTGGCGTCGTTGGTATGGGAGTACCAGCCGGCTATGGTCTTCCTCCAATGATGGGAAGAGGTGGCGGCCCCCCACCCATGCACGGAGGACCGTCACCGACAATGACATCAATAGTCGATAACGGGGGACCACCTGTGATGCCTCAATAGCACGGGAGACGCGAAAGCTATGTTGTATAGGAGAAGGTGGGGTTGGCCCTCATGGTCACGATCATGTACCAGTACGCCAGTTTGTCCCGATAAGACATATTCTATATAAAGCTGAAGCTCTGCACAGGGGTAGAATGGCTGCAGCAAGTAGTCTATGTCACAATGCCTTCGAAGAGTTTGACACACAGGACGGCAGCAACGGCTGCAATACCTCCAAGTACAACCATCCCAATGCCTTCCCACAAGCCGCGTTTGATTATGTCCCACCGTAGTAGCCGACCTGTCATGGTCTTCGAGTTCCGTTCATGATTTGTCGAGCTGAAGTGCAGTACGTACTCCTTAGTGAATCCAAAGATGAATAGAGCCATAATACAGATGCCAAAACTCCATATAAGACCGTTATTCACACTACTAACAAAGAAGTAAGGAGCAAGTGGTAGAGATCCCCCTAGGAGGTACCCGAGGGCTACCGAGAGGCCAGTAATGAGCGGAGTCGTCCTCACTGGCTCTGTTTTCGGTTCGTTTCTGGTATGATCCGAGCTACCATACACTTGTGCCGTGATTTCCGGCGACGACTCGATATGGGCCATGACGCTCCGAAGCAGGTCCGGCGGTAATTGTAGCCGAGCTACATAGTCGCCGACTTCTTGACTCTGACATAGAGGCACAGCCGACACAGATTTCTCCTCGTCATCGTCCCTGCTGTCACTTTGGGGGTCATGGTCATCATTCGTCGCCTCAGACCTTTGTTCGCCTTTCGCAGCTAAGTAACCGCCGATGCCCATGCTGATGCAGCCGGCACAGATTTCCGCCATGCCGGCGTATATAACGGTGTTCGTTTGGCCCAGGGACGACAGACCAGCGGTCAAGGCAAATGGTACGGTAAGCCCATCTGCGAACCCCAAAGTAAAATCGGCAAGAAATCGAGATAGTGAGGGACGAGGACCCGCGCCATCATATTGACACCCTCCATCCTGGTCCGACGAAGTGTCTGTTATCACAGTTGGTGTTGTCGGCAAGGTAAAATAAGCTGGCCGTCGCTCCCTCCAGCCAGGAAGACGGTCTAGCAACTCCATCACCTATTGCCACTTTCTGTCGACGTAGTAGCTGTGGTGTAGTATACGATGCAGAAGCCCTATATGAACTTTGATAGAATAGCCGCTGATGCTTAGTAACACCGTCCACTATTCGTATTCGCAACTGTAGCTGAGTTGTGTAGATCTCAGAGATGGGGCGACAGCGAGTCTCCAGGTTGAGGTTAGACCTGGAAAGTCAGCCTCGGTCGATCTTTGGTAGCGGACGATAAGGGAGATTACACCATAGTCCACCGTTAAGTGATAATCGCATTCTAAGATTTAGGATTGCTCAAGGAAATCGACCAGGTTAATCAGTAATCAGGTCGAGATTGAGACGTTCAGGCGAGATGGGGTCAGCAAAAAGGGCTAACAAGAGACAATTGGCCAATCCGCTTCATGACAATCAGCAGGTGCTTCAATGAACCCATCGGCGGTCTGGGATACGACTTCCAAGGTAGTGTATAGGGGCGTCGCTGCAGACCGGGGGCAAGGTAATCAGCAAATCACTTCGTGCACATTACAATACAGGCAACTAGGGGTTCTGTAAGTACATAGGTATGTACACTGCGCTAACGATAGAGCGCCGCTAGAAACCCACTACGTATTAGTTCCCGCGCTAACCCGCGAATTCGGGCCTCACTTACCAATATTAGGAGGTCGACAAGCAATTTTTTGGTGGCGCTGCCGGGATAAGCTTAATCGCGGCAGATTCGCTGCTGCCAATGCTTGGCCATCAAACCTACACGTGCCCGTCTTCTTCTTCATCTCGTCGCTTTGTTTGCCGTACGGGCTGTACTCTCAGCAAAGGTAGGAACCGGCTGCCTGGATCAGCAAAATGCAATCAATTCAACTGCTCGGATTGGTCCGAGACCTTGTCAGATACCCAGCTGGAAGACAAGCTTTCTCTTCCGGAAGTCATATGCATATACATTACCACACATATCTTGGCAGCCTACCTATAGGTATGACTGACTCCACACTTACTGCATATTAACAGTATACCCAGTAGCCAGTACGTTATTCCACTTTGTTGCGCTTCAGGGTCCTCTCGACCAGAGGGGACGCTCTCGAGGACCCAGATAGGTAGGCTCAGCAGGTAAGGTTGGATGTGGACAAGCAGTAACTAACAGTACCTAGCTATCGTTCATTACCTTTGCTGTCGTTTCGACAGGCCATTGACTAACAGACAGAAAATGGGTCCCTAAATAACAACTACATTGAGGGGAAGTCTGGTTGAAGAGCGCCTCGTATTGTCCTAGACATGCGTATTACGGAACGAGCGGGGCACAAGTAAGATGATAATGCGCGGCCTTTCCTTTGGAGCGTTACACTCGACTTACAAGCCCAAGACACCCCGGGCAGCGATGGAGAAAATGGGAAATCCAGATGGATAGCTTGCGTTGCCACCCCACGTGGGCAACCATATATGCAGCCAATTCTATTAAGGCAGCTCCTTCGGCCCATGATCAAAATCTCGGCGAATCGGCACCCTCTCACCCAGGCCATCAAAAAGCCTGGCAAATCTTTTTAAACGCGCTCTCTTTTTCTACATCACTCTCGACGCTGTTCACGTCGTAGGTCGAGCTCGAGAACGATTGAGAGTTGCCGTCGGACGTCACGATGTATTCCTCCGTCCCGTCCGTGCTGCTGCTTGCCAGCGGCGTCGCCGCCCAGATCCAGAACATGTACACGGCCACCGGTACTGCTCAGGTCGCCGCTGCCGCTGCCACTGCGAAGACCTCGAGCCCTACAAGTCATGTGAAGGGCAAGGCATTTGATCGTTTCGTTACCATCTGGCTTGAGAATACCGATTATGATATGGCTATCAACGATCGTACGTTCTGATCTCCTCGGGCGAGAGCTCGTCGCAAGCTAACATATTTCATAGCGAACCTGGCCTGGCTTGCGAAGAAGGGTGTTACTCTGAATAGTTATCACGCAGTAACGCATCCATCGCAGCCAAATTACATTGCTTCTATCGGAGGTGATTATTTTGGCATGCAAAACGATGACTTCTCTCAGGTCGATGCGAACGTCTCCACCATCGTTGACCTTCTCGAGGACAAAGCCATCTCGTGGGGCCACTATGAGGAAGACATGCCTTTCAGCGGCTTCCAAGGTCAGGCCTGGATCAACCACGCGAATGGCAAGAACGATTACGTCCGCAAGCACAACCCGGCAGTGAGCTACAACGCCAATGCCGGTAACCTCGACCGTCTATCCGTCATCAAGAACCTCACTCAGTTTCAGAAGGATCTTGAGAACAACAAGTTGCCTCAGTGGATGTTCATCACCCCGAACATGACGAGCGATGGTCATGACACCACCGTCACCGTCGCTGGGACCTGGACACGCACCTTTCTTGAGCCCCTGCTCAACGATAAGCGGTTCATGCAAAACACCCTCGTCCTGATCACTTTCGATGAGAACGAGACATATTCCGCTCAGAACCGAGTCCTCGGTATTCTTCTCGGAGATTCCGTGCCGCAGGCTCTCGTGGGAACTGCAGATGACAGCTACTACAACCACTACAGCGAGATTGCCACTGTCGCCGCGAACTGGAACCTCCACACCCTGGGCCGTTGGGATGTTGGCGCTAACGTCTTCAAGCTAGTGGCTGATAAGACGGGCGATGTTGTCCGTCCATGGGATGGCCAGATCGAGCTCTCCAACATGTATTTCAACTGGTCGTATGCTGGCGTATTCAACGAAGCCGGCGGGAACCATAGATACCCCGGACCTAACCTAGCTTGCACCAACAATTCCAAGCGAACGGTCCTCCCTAGCATTAAGAAGAAGTGGGAAGGAAACCCTGCCCCTGTCTACTACGATAGCAAGGTAGCGATCCCCGATGGCCAGCATCCTCCAACTGGCTATGCCCCCGTGGCGTAAGTGATTGCAGGGTAATATGAATACTCAAAAGATAGAATAAAATACGCCAATTTTCCGTTAGCCACAACACTTGTCGAAGTGAGTTCAGATTTGAGTAAACGTTTCATGCGCTCAAGAGCTCATCGGTGATGATGATCATAAAACTTAAATGTAATAACGAAACCCTTCACATCTATAGGGTTACTATTATCTGTGTATGTTATGGCAGACGTATGACCTAACGCGCTAGTCTTTTGCTCGAACCTCTTACCACCTATAGGTCGGCTTAAGAGACGATATCATTGCCGGCAGGTTTAGATAGTGAACGGGTCCCAGGCCGACAATGCCTTGCTTGTATGAAAAAAGTATTCATGCCCATCTGATAATTCTCCAAGTAGCTGGTCTCCATATTTCTAGGATTTCGTTCAATGCTTCAAGTGGCTCGTCATGTTCTACGAAAAACTTGGGCCATACCCGAAATCAATCTAGTGGAATCTGTATCATCGAAGACGGCACCGCGCAGTCTGGAATCTCGAATTTATGGTATCGACGTTGTTTCCATGATTGAACCGGCGTTTTTACCAATGAAGTAAGTCAAGTGAGGCCCTTTCAATTGTGACTACCAGGCATCAGCTTCGAAGTATAGCATCAAGTACAAACACAATTACTTCCAAAAGTTCTAGTAGCTGCTAAACAAGCAGCCGGGTGGGAGCCTACAATACCGTAAACGTCGCCCGCATCTTTTCTAAGAGCTCTCAGAAGACCGGTCGCAACTTGAGGACTCCGTTCATAGTAGCCCTTTACCACAACTAATTGTGTGACCCAATAGACTTTCATACCATTACAGTTCCAGCGCCAGGCAAATGCATGGCCGGCAAGAGTTTCGTCAGCGGTTATCCGAACGTAGGAAGCCGCAGTGGTATCAGGAAAGCATTGGTACGGTAAGCGCCGGACATTGAGGCTTTCACACTTTCCTAAGAAAACATAAACAGAAGTCAAAAAAAGAAAAAAGAAAAAAACCGATCAAGGGCAGCACAACATACCCGACAACGGCTATATCTTCTCCCAGACCCCGTAGCTCTCGCAGGAAAGCTTAGCGGCTTCCGAGATCATATAATCGGTAACCTCGGTACCAGGAAAAGTCTCGAACAACTGCTTTGCCATCTGGATCCTGTTTGCCCGAGAGCTCTGAACGATGGCGACTTTGGGCTACATCAGAAAGGGCGAAGACCTTGGGCTGGGGAGTTGTCGAAGAGATGGCTCTCTGGCTTGCGAAGTGTCGAGCTCAAGGGTCTACAGACGCAAACACAAGCGCAGAAATAGACACGCGGAACCCTTCTCTTCTACACACGCGCTCTCACTCACTGCAGAAGTTTTTCGTACGTATATTCAAGTTTTTGCATTGTTATCATCATTGGTTTTAAAGTGAACTCACGACAAAGGAAATCGGATAATAGAAACACGTGAAACAGGAGATATCAATTGGGCCCTGGTATGGGAGCTCTTGTTGTGATTAAATGTACTAGCAACGCGTGTGGCTATCGCTTATATTTGAAGATACTGTAGACTTTTGCTTCGTTTCTTCCCTTGAGGAGATGTCAGAAGTGTTGGCTGCCCTGTCAACAACCACGTGTATGACCACCTCACAACCACAGTAGTAGTGCCGGTGGTCGTGACGGTAGAATATCCTCTCACAATAACGGATACCTTCTTGCCTATGTTGTGTCCATCACTATTAATATATATTCACTATTTCCCTATCCTCATAAACCATCTTTCCTCCAGGGGAGGAGGCCAAGTGTATGCGTCTCTGAATGTTGCTAACTTAAGGGTAGAATAACGGGGCCATAAACAGCTAGATATATCTAGTTCAACAATGGATGATGCTCGAATAACACTGTTACGTCTTATGTGTATCCAGCTGTTTACGTGCATGCGACCCCTTAACTCTACTTTTATGTTACCTAGTCAAAACGACATTCAAAGGAATGAAAGTGAGTAGTTGGGCATGGTTACTATGCTGGGACACATAATACGGACAATGGAGCAAGACTTACACCAGTTCTTTGAAAGCTGGACCGCCTGGGCTACTTTGGTGTCATTTTGATCCAGTTTTCGCGCCTACATTCAACTTTAGCCGTCTTGTTCGTGGAGCCACTTCATAGGAAGTTCACCCGGTTTTAGAGTAAAATGATCAGTTTCGATCTACTTTATAGCGTACTTAGTTTTGGCTTATGCGGAAGCGGGCATACGTAAAATTCATATGTGCCCCATCAGATCCAAACCGAGAGACTCAACTATTCAGAATACTCTCAGCCAAAGCACACTGCCATCCCAAAGCTGCTTACTCAACGAGTCACTCATCACTCCACGACCGGGTCCAAATCTTTGGCGGCCTCTCGTCTCACGTACCTCATCAACTGGTACAGCTGTCCAGCATCCATGTGCGCTCGCCGTGTCGTCCTCATGCACAGACCGATCTCGACGCGGCCGTAAGACGGAAGGGTATATACAAATAGAGAAAGGAACCTAGAAGGCTCGAGTTTCAGAAGTTGGTAGGTCAATGACGGGATCTCTATGATAGGCTGATACATCAACAGACAAGGGCAGAGACGCACACGTACGTCTTACAGTTGTAGAACCTACCACAACACCTGCAGCTGGGCAATTATAGTTGGTCCACATGAAAGGATCGTACGACATTGTATCTCATCTTGCATTCCGCCGTGGAGGAAAATGCCATGAAGAATTGCATGTGCATACGTACTATATGCATGGCAAATTTTGTGTACACGGGCCAGAACTCTCGACTGCGATTCCGTTTCACGATGTCCTACCCCTTTTACAGCGGCGAACACAAGATCGATACAAATTCCTTCGATCCATAATCAGGACCAACTGAGCCAAGCTTTTGCAGTAACTACGTAGGGTAAGTAAGTGTTTAATCAATAAATTATATAGCTGAACCATAGGTGGCAGATAACCACAAGATTCCTACACGGTTTACATCAACTCGTCGAGCACAGCATCTAGTAAGACATGCATGCAGCCACAGACTCATATTCTGGAAAGCAGACCGCGGTAGACTCCGTAGAGGAGATCACAGTTAAGCTGCGTTCTTCTAGTAACGCTGTTCCATATGATGTTGTCTAGAGACAATAGCATATTCGTCCGACACTATTTCTCATCCTCGGAAGCCTGCATAACTACCAACTAAAGCGTAGTCTCTTTCTTCCCACGAAGTTGAAGTTGGGGAATTCATTCTAACGTATTCGTGTATCAAGAACTAGCAGGTCAAAGACAGGAAGTAGATAAGAGTGCAGAAGGCCTTATTCGTGACCCAGTGTAACAATAACAAGGGTTACGAGTTTTCAATTTGCAATAACCTGTTCTCTCTTTCCGCTTTGGCGGCGATCTAGGTCCCACGTGCGCGAAAAGCAGAGCTTTTCGTTCCTTGCTTTCGTTCGCTTGCTATTACCTGTCTCGTTCTGTATTGAATGTTCCTGTAATCAGGCAGGCAAACACACCGGTAGCGGAGTCTGCGATCTGCAAGCTCATGTGATTGTCGCGACCCGCGGTCTCGGATGTGCAATGCAGTTCTCTCCGTAAGCAAGTAGCTTGAGTCAGCCCGTGTGACGGCCAGGCAGCCTTGATCAGCCTTGAAAACTAGGAAAGACTCCGCATGAGGATTACTTTTGTCTACATGTCCACAACAGGAACTTGATAGGTAATAGATTTTGGAAAGAGACTTTTCTCTACCTATGTCACTTATTCCCTGTGGCTAGCGGTAATTCAATGTAACAACTATACGGTCTATCTCGGCCCACACACAACTGTATATATATTTGCCTACAGTTGCAAGTACCCGAAACTTTCACCTCTTTTCTCTCCTTACTAGTTGAGCTGGTGCAAAACGAGCCCCTGTCGGGTATTCTTAGCAGGCTAGATCTTGAACCATAGCGAGCAAACTGGGCGCAGATATCTTAGCCAGGTTGCTCGTTCTATTTAGCTTCATGTACCGAACCGTCCATCTCTGGTGCCACAACCGATATGGTAGTAGCACAACTGATTATGAACACAGAATGAATGATCTGATAGCAAGCCGATTTAGCAATCAAGTTTTGCTAATCAAAAGTACCGGATTGCTTCTTCTGGCCAGTCGACCTAGCATCAGCTCGCTCGGCGGCGTGCATATGTTGACTCTGATATGCAGAATAGGTAGCCTGATGCCAGATGCAACAGCACTTACTGGTAACGGGTTTCTTATTAAACCAATCGTAAGTAAGATACGCTGCTCTCCCCTATGTGTGTATGTTATCAACAGACTAATCAACGAAACGCGCATCACACCAGATACTTATATTCTCACTTACTTTTGCCTATTACAGAGGTTTGATAGTTATCAGAAGTTACATAAGAGATAACAGCAATGTTCAAATTGTTATGATGTTTCAACAGGAATTTTCTATCTTGTTACACTACCCACATATGAAGCCCACTACATCCAACCCTTCCCATCCACTGTACCCAGCCGCACCGATATTACCAAGTATTCACAGATTTCCAGCGTCGTGAAACGCGTCCCATGCAAGTGCACAATGGCTGCGTCTACAAGTACAGAGATCACGGCTCGACATGATTAAAACATCATAACAAAGTAAGACATGCTGCTCCCGCACTCTCTCTACATATGACAGAGCAACTCTTAGAGTACATCAGCCGGCGGTCCCAACAAATCCAACCCATTATATTTGATCTATTACTCCCATTCCATCTATTCCTCCCATCTCACCCATCATATCCACCATATTAATCCAGAGAGCACTTCGCCTACATTACCGAATATCATGGCCGCACCGCCGCCCCCGCCGTGTCTGGCACGCCTGCCGCCTTCGTTCCGTGTTGCTCACCATTTGTTACACATTCTTCAAGGCGTCCATCCTTTCGTAGAGCTGGATATAACCGATGATCGTCTAGAGATACTCGGGGTTCTCTTCTCTATCAACCTACGTATAGCAGCTTTGGACCTACGCATAGCAGCTGTGTAAGCTATTATTTACTAATCCCATCTCAATACCTACCTTTCTGCTTGCTGCAGTTCTTTCATACTCATTGATTTTACCAGGGAATGCAATTATGTTTCGCGTCAGATCAACAAGGGCATTAATGACCCTGCTGCGTTGCTTGTTCCGCTTCATGCCATCACAACCAACCTTCCCATTGCAAACTTCCCTCGAACAAGCATCGATATCGCTTTGCTAGATGGTATGTACATATACAGACTGTGGATAGATTTATCATGTATCCTAGCAGTACATGTTTACTGATGATTTAGCAGAAGCCAGTCTTACATCGATTCTTGTACAGCTTGAGCAGCCTTTGTATGGTGATGAGGTCGCGAAACGGCGTCGACTGATAGTGCACGTAGGCGCCATTAACATCGTTTACAACTAGAGATGATCAATCCGTACCTGGCTCTGTTTGGGTGACAACTTCACTTCGAAATATTGGTGTTGGGTACTCAGGCGACTTCGCTTCGAGATATTTGGGCAAAAGCTTCACTTTAAATCAGTCTTTATCAGTTTTAGCTAGGTTAAACAATTCCAATATTGAACTCCACGTGAGACGTTCAATCACAAAAGACACTGACATCGCGTTGACCTATCTGTTCAAAATCTTCTTTCTTGACTCAAACAGCCGAATTTTTGAACGAATCGATTCTTGAATAAGTGGGTTTGAAACATCGCATAGCGGTCATGAAGCTCATCGACCCGTTCTTCGAATCGGGTTCCAGTTAATTCGTAGTCAGCTGTAGACGCTCACCACGAATTCGAAGAATGGGGAATTGTTCTTACGGAAGCAATACATTCTCGAGTGAACCTTAGGAATCTGAACACCATCAAAGGTGAGAATGAACGGCCAGAGAAGGATAACGAACTTGAACATATGAAGGAAGACCAATTCACAATCTTAATGATTTTCTCAACTCGTATGAAGAAGTCATCAATCAGCACTTCTTGGGCTTTTAACACCGAGGTCAGAGGTTTTTCGAGCGTGCTGGGCAAGATGTGCAAATTTTCAGATCGCGAGTTGTGTTCAAGAAAATCGTCTCTGTATTACAGAGCTAGGACTGCCTCGACCTTGATATGAACGATCACAGGACAACTTACAATACTTACAATACATTACATTCATCTATCTACAAGTAAAAGCCACGAACGAGAAAATCACTACATGTAACAGGATTATTTAGGCAATAGGTTGATTCCTGGTCTAGGTAGCTAACATCACCCTATTCTTTGACCCTAGCAAACCACTAGGCTCATTGACCAAATCATTCTGCCTAATGTAATGCTAATTCCCTAATTGCTTTTTTATGTATACCGGGAATCGATCAAGAACCTAACCCTAGCGCTGGGCGTAGCAGCTAAAACTAGAGTTAAGCGTAAAGACCACAATATCTATATTACCATCGCACGTTACTTTTTGCTTTCAGTACTGTGCACTCCTCTGCGTTGTCAATCCGTAATATTCGTGATGACCGCCAAAGATTGTGCAACCCCCGCCTTTTCGTGTACATGGGGGTATCGTAAACCAGACCGCCCTAAACGCCAATATGCACAGTCCGCAACACCGAAACCAGCCAGAGAAAAATGTCGGAAAAGACAGAACTCGAGGTAAAGGGAAAGAATCAAGAGAATCCTGGATTGAGTAGGGAGCCTAGCAACTAATTGCTGATGTGAATGGAGGGCGATCTTGAATGTGTTGAATGTGGTGATATTGAGTTCGGTCAGGAATAGATCCATTCGAAGTTGCATTAGGTGTGACTAGGTAGTTTCCAATAGACGCATTCGCATCTTGTGAGTTGGGTGATCCGCTGGACATCACCAGACTTTTCAGGGACGCCTCAGCCGAAAAGGCCCCGCCAATTGTGAGATAGGCATCATGGGCGAAATTCGGGTTTGGATGTAGAGTATGATGCGCAGCTCCATGATGCGGCCTGTCAGCGTGGCCAGGATTTCCACCTGGGCCGGAGTAAGAGCTCGTGGAACTGCGCATGGGATACTCATCTGCACCATCGTATCGACCGCTTTGTAAAGTGCCATCCTTCAATTGAGGGCTAGATTGCTTAGAACCATTGAACTACAATGACGGAGCTGTTAGTTGTACCGAAAAAGAAGTGATATCGAGGAGGGTATATCTTCGAGATCCACGGATGGCCGGTAAGGCGTTTCATGTACGTACAAAGCAATACTTGTTGAGAATCTCCTCGTATGAGGCAGAGGCAATATCAGCAGAGGGCGAGACCGTGCCCGAACTCTGAGAAGCGGCTGTGTAGGCCGTGAGTCCAGCTAGCTGGTGGAGCGAATGGGAACCAACTTGGGATGCACCATTTTGTGATCGAGGTACCTCCGCAGGTGTGGATGACAGCCCGGTGTTTCTCTGGTGGGCCTTCATGTACAGGGCATCATTTTGCCGTGGACTCGAGTTTGGACTTCGCTGGGCCTGCTTGGCTGCGGTGAGCGAAGCTCCAAAATCATACCGATTGGCAAATGCGACACCACTCGGAGTCGACAGACGGCCTGTCAGGTTATCACTGGGAAGAGACTTTGTTGATTTGGAGTTCTTAAGTCGCAGACCAGTCGGCTCTGATTCGCCAAGAAACTCGTGAATAGGCTGGTCCATGTCGGCCAACTTGGCATTTTGTCCAAACTCGTCTAACGCGCCCACCGGCATAGACTTGGGCCGTGGCACCGTAGAAGGATTCGCTCGACGATTGCTACGAGGTAAGCCGTTGGCGGGCCGCGAGGACGCTCCTTGCACACGCTTCTTTCCATTCTGGGGGAGGAACCGTTTACGAAAGTCAATTTGAAAATTCATGTGGTCATTATTATCCCAGTACTCTTGTCCGTTAACCAGGTACCGGACGCAAAGGTAGAGCGTTTTCGCCTCGAGGTTGGCAATATCAGATAACTTGATAGTGAATTGGAATCGGTCATGACCATTCTCGGTCTCTCGCGGCCTGATCTCGTGATGATACTCTGCACCGATCTCAGACGTTGTCTTCCAGTAGTCGAAAGTAAATCTGCAAACGACAGATTTCTGGAATGCCAAGTTCGCCACCGACACGGAACCAATCAAGGATTTTTGATCGGGCGACATCCACACCCTTTCTAACCTCACAGGTCGACCTTTCCGGATCGGCGTTTCGGCGGGGAAGTTGTTCATCACGATCTCCCATTCGTACGGAGGGGAGCGCACTTCTGGCTTATCAGATGATTTGAATGGGTATTCTGTATCGCTGTCATAATTATCAACAGGCGAAGAACCTGTGCTGACAGCGAGTGGTCTGTCCACTTGTAGGAAATGCCGCACATGTTCCAAGTGAGAATCAAAGTGCACGGCTTTGGAGAATGTAGGAGTTCCTGGCATACTGGACGGGCGCCGTAAATGGGGAGGTCGTAGTGCGGGTCGAACGAGCTCACCGGACTTTTTCCGCACCATTGGGGGCTTCTTGGTCGATTCGTCTTGTTCGGAACTATCCTCTGACATACTTGACAATGCGTCGGACGATTTGGAGAAATAAATGTTCGTATCCGTGTGGGATCTCGAATGAGACACGACACGTCCGGATCGGAGACCATTTGTGCGGATGGTAGGTTTCGTCGGCGTCTCGGCGAGGTGGTCGATTTGTGACTGGAGCAGTAGTAAGTCACCAGGTGAAGTCCGAACCGGCGAACCGACTCGACATTGTGGTATCGCACTGATTGCCTCTTTCAGCTCTTTGATATTTTTTATTTCTCTTGCCCGTTCCTCAAAATCCGTGACTCCTTCATCCTCACTAGACGACTCTGGTGGTGAAATGATGGCCCCCGGAGGCATGGCTTTGGCATCGGCGATCGGCGGGGGCGATTGGCGAACAGCAGACGGAGGAATGGTCGCCATCTCTTTCAAGTTGTCCGAGGTGCCGAGAGGCGTCATATCCGGAATCGATCCATGGTTGAAGGTTGACACCGTCGGTACGGCGGTGGCGGAGACAGATCGCCGGTGTCTTGTGAGGTACGAGGCCGACCTTGGCAGCGCCGGTCTCGGCGAAGTTGTGCTCAACGAGGATCTCCGACTGGCGTCTGGTGAGTTTGGAGCTGAGGAAGCGGGCGAACAGTGGGAAGGGGGCGTATAAGGCATTCCCAAAGTTATGGGTTGCCGAATGACACACGGTGACGGGGAGAGGAGGGTGGTGAAGTGGAAATCGGCAATGATAACGCTGTTGGACTTAGTAGGAGGGAGAATAGGACTGGCGCGAGGAAAGCAGGGAAATATGATCGTCGACCAAACTTCGTACCACGGCTCGGATCTGGCGGAACCGCGAGTGGCAGCGACGAGTTTATGACCGGCAAGGGCGTTTGGGTCTATGAAAGAGCCTAGGAAGGAGGAGAGTAGCATTAGCATGATTCCTAGCAATATAAAGTTCCATGATATGACGACGATAAAGACTCGATAAATTCAAATCGAAGGAAATCTAGTTAGTCTTGAAAGACTGCGAATTGCCAGATCGATGTCCGCCTCCGCTGCTCCCGAGGCGTGCTGGTGTTCAGAGCAAAGCGAAGGATGTAACAAAAATTGCGGGAGATGGGGTATCGTGAGGATTTTATGGCGTAGTCACTGGGCAAGCGGCTCAACCAGTTGGTTTGTGGTAGGAATGCACGCCATGGGAAGCAAACACGAGAGACAATGTTCAAGGTATCGTGGGGTTGTCACAGGCGACGGTGCTTGGAATGACGTCTCGCATTTCTTCCCCGTATCCCAGAGGTTTCCTTCCCACGTGGCGCCCCAGGCCATTCATGTCTCGCCCTTCTCGACTAAACCAACGATAGAGGTCTTGGGATAGAGGCAGGCGTGTAGGGGAAAAAGAAATTCAACTGGGAAGACGCAAACACTTACACACAGATGGACACTATATGTTCAATGCACAGACGAAATTCGATCTAGTAAAAGGCCGAATGGAGAGGTAGAGGACCGTGGAGTCGTCAAGAGGTGAATGCAATGGCAATATTCCAGCAACAATGCAAACAAGCTCTTTTCGGAAGGCAACGGCCTAAAGGCAATCCCCGAAATAGCAGGGGAAAGGCGAGGCGACACGGCGAGGGGGACTTTCAACAAAGCCAGCAGGAGGGCGAGGAAACGCAACGGTCGAGATTATACGGCATGAAGGTTCATTGACAATGCTGTTATCGCATACGTGGAGACACACACAAAGAGGCTGTATTCGGGTTCACAATTGCGCCTTGCCGTTCGACGAGGTACGATTTGGCGGAGTGTACAAGCAATGGGATATGGCAGCTCGCAATTCCTTTGTTTCGTCCAGTCAGTGTCCGGCTTCCAACCCTTGTGCTCTCTCTCTCTCTCTCTCGCTCACTCACTCACTCACTTGACCAAGGCGTCTGTTGTATGGTCGGAGAAGAGCGACTTACTTGCAAACAGTGACCGGACCCAGCTGTGAATTCTCTGGCCTAGATATAGGAGCAGGGTGACGACATACGGCGGGAGGAGGAACGGGGGAGAAACGAAAGGGCAGGCCGGTATAGTTAATACTACTCGCGTCGCATGCACGCCTAGTAGCAACCAATAACCAAGATGACGGAATGTTCGGATGCTGATACAATCCGAGGCCTGTTTTCGGAGGTGACGATGTTAGGTTAAGGAGGTTTGGTAGCCAGCAAAGCCTGGTGGGAGAAGTGAATGGCAGGTAAAGAAGGAATGCGTGAGACTATAATACCAAAGGAGCAGGGCCAAGGGGTTTCTTAGTGGATGGCTGCCGGTATCGACGGCGTGCTGAAGGCGAAGGGCTTCTAGCGCTTCGGGGGTACCTGCGCGGGAAGTATACCTCCTACACCTTTGAGAGGTAGTACCACAACCTCCAAGCCCTTGGCTGCATGTAACCAACCTTTATGCATGCAAGTCAATGAGAGGAGTCAACCAGCTGTTGGGGCAAGGCCAAGCTAGGACCTGATTCTGCACTGTACCCCCACTTGGTCGCACAGGCGGTGTTCTCTCGATATAAGCAGCACACTGTGTGAAGTTATACCTATCTAGGTAGTCTCGCGAGATCTTTTGTGGTTAGTCTTCTGGTCCAGCTAAGCTCGCACTACCTGTGATTGTATGTATTTTTCAATCAATGAATGATGCTGCTCGCTCGAGTCATTGTCTACAACCAATCCGGAGACGGAAGACGCAGGCAGAGTTAATAAGGGCCTGTCGTACTAACCATGTATTGTGTCTTGATAATGAGTGAATATAGTGGCGGCTGAAGCTCTTGATTCTGCTACACAAACCTGACGGTGCGAGCCTCAGGTTGTTTTGTCATCTATACTATATGTAGTTACTTCGTCTAACAGGATTATCAAGAGATCCTAGTGCATCATCATGTCGTAAAGGAGATAGCTTAGATAGCAACCCAGGCGAGCCAGGCCTTCATTCAACTTACCTACCACAGCACACTGTATCATCTTAGCACCTACACAGCCCCTAGTCCTACCGAGTCGTATGTTGCGATCCGTAGAATAGTACAGAGTAGTTAGGTAGTCGAGGTAGTGTAGTTTCGATTTCAGTTCTTGGGATGCTATTCGTATTCTTGATACATAACGGCCTGCCCCAAACCACCTTCTAGGTTCGTCACACAACAAGCCAATAAAGCGATAGCTTCTATCTAGGTAGGCTGCTAGCAGTAATACTTCAATTTCACCCAGACTATGAATTTCTCAAGCATCGCGTTGCATCGCGTTGGCTGCAAGTTGGAAAGATGTTGTTGCTGAGATGAATAACTATTCTCTATCTTATTATCTATCTCGTACTATAGTACAATCCCTGCTTGCGTATCCATTGCATTACGTTACTAAGTATTGTATTTTTTGGTCCTTCGTCTAGAAACGAACAGCCATAGGTTCTCGACCTCAGTTTATTTCTATCACACCTAGCCATAATTCTGACAACCCAAGCACGTCCAGGCTTCTCATATAGATAGCTTATCGTTGAACACCAGTCCAGTAGCTACCGTAAGCGAGCGTCGACTTTGCTGAGTCATCGTGTAAAAAGTGATCAAAACGGCAAAATTTCAAAGTTCGTCGAGAAGGCCGCATGCGGACCATTTTGTAAAGATTTCCCATACTGTGCGCTTCAGAATAAACCGGGGCACCGGAGATAGGCAGACGCTGCATAGGTGCAGTGAGGGAAACCCGCGGGGCTGCTTTGGGAAGTAATGACGTATGCTACTAGTTACATGTGGAGGGGGGAATGTGTCTCAGCGTCGCAAGGAAAAAAAATGGGAGCGAAAATTTCACAAAATACCTGACAGGGGTGGCCCTGCTTATCGGTCTCTGCCAAGAAAAAGCTTTGGACAGGGACAGAATACGCTAAGTGGGACGTGGGAGTGAGCGGGACACACGGCACGCCATTAGGTAGGTTATTTACTTAGTTAGCTTGCTCGACAACCTTCCAACCTTACCTACTAACTAGGTAGCTCTTCTTGAAAGAAGAAGATGTGAGTTTTTTCGCCCAGCACCAAGTCCTCCGGTGTGTCGGCACATCTCGGCTGCGCAGTATATATGCCCAACATCATGTAGAACACCGTACCGGTAAAGAGAGTCGCACGAAGTGGTGGTCTAGGTAGGGTTGGGTGGTAGTAGTGGCAAAAGAACTTACTTCTCTTTCATGTGCGGCGGTAAACGCTCATGCATTATCATGCTCCTCCCACCTTTTTGTGTGTCTTTTGCTATCAGCTGGGCGAGCCAATCCAGTTGCGACTTGGGGGTCTCGCTACGGTAGTCAGCACCAGCAGGGTTGTAAAGGCGCCATACTGCGCCGCTTTCTCGAAACAAGTTACCATCTCTCTTCTCGGATATAATCGGTGGCTGCCACGAGATAAGTAGGTAAACCACACCATATCATACCATGGTACCACCCCCCAAATAGGAGTAGTCGTTAGAAAAACGTTTTCCCTCCTGGCGCAAGTGGCGTCAACCGCTTCGGCAGGTTTGAACTAACTAAAACTACTGTAGCTAACTGGGTAGCTAGAGAAAACAGCGTTGCTGAAAACTCTGTTACCAAAATTGGATCTCGGTTGTTGGAATCAACAAACGGCCATTCTCGGTCTCTTACATATACTACAAGTAGTAGAAAGCCCATCCCCCTTTCTTTGTAGCGTATCGAAGTCTGCAACCCTCCAATGGACAACCCCTCAGTCAATTTAGTTAATTAGAATTTAGTGAAGAGGTATGCACTTTCTCGTCGACCAATCATGAAACCCACCGGTACACAACTGGTCAAGACCCTGCTGTGTCTATTGATGCGAGTTGCTGCAAATCATACGTTCACTGGCCACATATCGATACGATCTTGCTACTGTAAGTAGGCCGAGACGAGCACCGGCATTAGCTATAACACCAGATGCGACACCAAATGCGCTTCAGGTTCCCCGACGGCCTAGTGTTAATATCGTTCCATGTCGGTCTGAGAAATGAGTGCTGCAGCCAGAAGTGCCTTGACGAATATACGCATAGCTACAAGGCGGAAGTTACCGCGCATGTCTATACGTAAAAGAAAAGTTGACGCGTTTCTATGCCGTATTGTGTAAGAGATGGGAGATCTGCCGGTTGCCAGAGTCGGCAAACCGCGCTTTCGATAATGCCACTTAATTTCGGTTGGGCTGTAGTCGTTGTGGTTCGGACCGCCGTCAACCGATAGCAGCCAACCCTATTATTCTCAACAGCCCGAGACTCACTCGCAAGATGTATCACGCTGCTCAATTTAGGACCATATAATAGTTGGAAAGGTTTCTTTGTCTTGACGAGTCAGTAATCCCCGTATATCATGCTTCAGGTCCACAACTATATCCGGAGAATCTGGAGATAGCTCTTCGAGAGTTACCTTCGACCCTCCTCCGCCTCTCCATAGAATAGACTACAGTAGGTATATCCCTACGCCGGGGTTGAGAAGTCTAATGCAAGTTGACTTGCAGTATGATCCTCTACATGTTTCCAATTTTTCAGGGAGGGGTTGAGAAAATAGATAAGCTATACTCCATTCCCGAGAGACCCTACATATAGAGCAAAGCATCGCAAGACGCTTAAACGACCAACATTCAAAAAGTGCTTCTGCTAGGTATAGTACGGAACTTCACCGAGCCCGTCCGGGTCAACCTGCTCGTATCACGAAGTAACACTAATGGAAAGCCTCGTCGCTTCGGGATCCATGGATGAGCCTCTTACTGGTGTAGTACACAATGTTCGGTTGGGGGTAGGCGAGGTAGGTACTCAAGCGAACCGTAACTGATGTTTATACTACGAGTAAGTATACCTATAAGTAGATGTAGTATCGACAGGGTAGCTCAAGGATGGCACGGTCACCGGAGTGTGCAAAGCGCATGCGCTAGTAACGGCACAATGCACCAACCAAAAATTGGCGCCGGAATTGCGATCGTGATTGGATGCGAGTCGAGAATCCGCGTAGTGTACTGCAACTAAACGGCTAGAGCAGATTTCGGACATTAGTGTAGTGTAAAGAAAGCTGCAGCTTTGACTATGCGTTACGCATTTCGGTATGCCACTATTATCCGCTCGCAAATGCGAGCAATAAACGAGTTGCGTCTTACTGTAACATTTTATATCCTGCGCTAAGGTGAGATAGGCTCAATGAAGATTAGCCTCAAGGGGCTACAGAAATATGCTATATTTGGTGGGAAAAGATTTTGAAGGTCGCGCACAACTACAAGTTAAGAATGGGATGTGGTGATAGTGTGAAACCACCTGTTCTGTAGCTTCAAGAGCTGACATAGAATACGGAGCCGCTTTATTGACTCCTGCATAGGGAACCTATGATTGATTTGTTCGAAAAGGTAAATGGCTACACTTTTCCGAAACAAAGGAACCAATGTCCGGGCGCAATACATATTTACTTACAAGTTAAGTACAAGATCACTCATATAATGATACACAACAACGACGACCGGCTGCAGGGCAGGATCTGCGTATTGTGGACTTGGCCAGACATGATCCGCGGTGGCCTGGATCTGGCCTGGACCATTCACGATCCTTGGCCACTAAGCCCCAACAAGATGCCTGAACATCTGATATAAAAGGTTGGCCCTCCATCGGTGCCATCCAGAATGAAATCTCTTTCCAGGATCGTGGTATCGTACGGTCTTAGCGACACTCTTCATATGCGCGGTGATGGTGGTAGGATTCGCTGCCGCCACAGATACGAGACAATCCTATATCGCCATGTTCCATATGCCCGACAAATCGTAAGTAGTGGTGAAAGGGATGACAACAGTGGCAAAATCGACTATCTTGAATTTATAAGACGGTCTCCGACAGCGGCCCTCCATTACGGACCCTGATCGGCTTGACTTGCCGCCGCCGCCAACTAACTGATCAGGGGAAGTACGGAAGAAATAAAACCCCCCCAACACCTTACCGTCAAGCTATGAGTATATCGATACCCTACGGACCTGTCCCCAAACTCCCCGGCCTCGAAATCGGGGTCCAACAAAGGGTCGCGCTCAATGAAGGAGGGTGAAGGAGGGGAAGTTGGTGCTTTTCTAGTGCTGCGATCGACATGAAGCGTTACCTCTTTTTTTCCCAAGGGCCTTTCACCGGTCCCATTCTAAGTACGAAAGCAACCCTATTGCGTCCTTAATCTTATCAGTCGGAATATACTTTTCGAGCAGGTTCCCTTTTAGACAAGAAAATTCTAGCCGTAAAAGGTCCCTGCGCTTTTCATGTATGTATCCCTAATTCCGCTCTTCGCAAGTGTTATTCGTACAAAGCGGATGCATCCTTGACGCCATGGTGTTACGACGCTCATGATAAATCCTCGTGTCGAGTTCAGTCATTGGTCAGATACCAATTGTGCAACTTCCGCCCTATTACGGTTTGAGCTAGGCCCTCTCCCCCCCATCAGTTCATCAAGCAACGATTTAGTTGAGCTGCGCTTTCTTGGAAGCACTTTTATGTTGAAGGGTGGTACAATACCGAGAGGTCCAAGACTTGGGAGTGGCGCGGTGATTGAAGAAATCCTCTGTGGCGGACCAATTCTCACCGCGGAGAAACGTATGATTCTTTCACACAATGGTGTTTATACTTGCATAAACGCCAATGGACTTATGGTAGGTAATGCTAGCCGTACTATAACTACCTTGCAGGTGCATACAGCTCGTTACATTATACTACTGTAGTATGTCGATATTTTAAAGACCTCCAGTGAGAGAATCTTTCGTACACTGTAACGCTTAGATACAGTGAGTCCGAAAATAGTGCGTACTGTGTCAGAGCAAGCGTTCAAGGTCGCACATTGCCAAGAGATATGAAGAGATGCTTTCAATTTCTTCTTATCACCTCTCAGACGCTAAATCCGAGGCCGATGCCGATAGTTACCGATAAGATGATTCCTAAGTGTAAATAATATTTATTGCACAGAGGCGAGTTCCTCTGTATTACTCTGTCAGATATTGATTACTAAAATCACTTCTTAGTCGACAACGGTGAATGATTTGGAGGCCAAAGCTCAGAATATCTCGTAGGTCTGACGACACACGAAGCAATTTATCCGATGCCATCCATACCTTCACTCAGTGTTGACTTGTCATAACGATTAATTAAGTAAGTAGAATCAGCTCCAGCTTCCCCAAAGGACGAAGCGGATACATGCCATCCGTTGCCAACCTATCATGACACACCCCATGGGCAATATGACAGTTATCCTACCTCGCAGTATTCATGAGAGCCGCTGGGTTATGCTAATTCCCATGCTAATTCACCCAAAGGACGCCTATAATCATGGTGTTGATTCCCCGTGCCTGTCCCTGTCCCGCGATCTGATAGAAGATACGTGGAGAAGGCAAAGAGGCTCAACGCTGATCAAATCTCGCCAGAAGCTGTAATGGCACAAAAAAGTGAAGATAAGCCAATCACGTCTGCAAAGATGTATCATGGATCTCCCTGATCGTCCTCGCCAGAGACCCTAGATCTGTCGCAAGGGTCCACCCTAACGGCACTAGGTAATACTGGTTGATAAGCAATGGGGCCTTATTGACAATTGGAGCACGATAGATACTAATACTACATCATTGGGATAACCTCAGAGACTTTCGGTCAATAAGGTCCAAGTATGGTGGTAATCAACCATACATACATCTAGGGCATCACCCGCCCCTCCCAAAAGCTATATTTACCTACGTATAGTGTTTAAGCTATTCCAATAAATTAATGTGATGCAGATCCAGTAGATAATCGCACGAATCATGGCAAGCCGTCCGCTTCGACGTTCATGAATACCATGGTCCAGTTGAAGCGAAGAAAGGCCGCCCGTTCATGTGCCGTTTCGGCGGCATCAAGGCCGACGTCTCCATCTGTGTTCCATAGAGTTTCGAATTCTGGCATGCAGGAAAACACCGGTCAAGTCAAGAACTGCAGGGTCACTTCTTGAAGCATATGCAAATTCAAAGCACTGCAGATCATTTCGAAGATGCCCAATCAGATGGGGTAGAGAAGGGGGCACGCGCGGTACATACTTCTGGCTCTGAGGGAAATTCCACGCAATAATCCTCCGAAATCTATGGGCACAGCATAACCATGGACACAACGTTTCGTGAATGGGTCGCTCAATATGGGTATGGGGAATGGCCCGAGAGTTTACAGAAAATATTGCATCATCTGCGTTATTATATCTTTCTCGGATTATGATTGGATTCCTTCGGTGGGTTTTTTGAAGTTATAGCAGCTCGCATATCAAATCTACCCCAAGGTGTTCATCCCTTTCAAGGGTAAGGAGGCCCTGGTAGGTTAAGAGTTAAAAGCTGTGCATCCTTGCTGCAAGGCATATAACAGCTTATTTATCTTGAAATAATTGCATCAGTCCTGCGTCGGTCAGTCGTAAGCTACTTATCTTTTTCTATATTGATAGGAAGATAAGATTAGGAGATGTGTTTTTATTACATACGGTCCATGGTATGCTCCTCTCTATAACTTGTGAATGAAAATACAAAGCTCGACCCGTATCTTTTTGTTATGCTTACCGTATCATTGACTGCATCGGTGTGAGTAGACTGTAACTCAATATTATAATACAGTGATACCCAGGTTATAATGTAGACTATGCGGACTTCCTATTTAGGAAAGCGACAGTCTGCGAAAACCAATGACCATCCGGAATTGATAGCATGCAAGGCTAATGGTCCAAGCTCGACTTACCGAGTCCGGAAATCAGCTGAGCAGCTATTGGACCGAATAGGTCACCTATATCGAGTCTCTTCACAACTCAGTTTTTCGGACACCACATTCGGATATGATAAGGATTGGGAGGGGAAGAGAGACGAGATATATCGTACTACAGAACTAGATAGATGTCACGTGGTACTTGCGAAGCGATGTTATCCGAGCATTAATTACTGAGAGAAAGCCAGTTCTATTGTGAGGCACCCTGCGTACAATGACCAACTGACCCTGTTTTCCCTTGGTTTCGGTTAAGCAGGAGAATAGTCACACGCGCGCACGCGCCCCATGGGTTTTGACTCGTCATATTGCAGCTATTGGTGTGACCGCCTTAAACATGTATCGTTACGGCATGCCATTCTCAATGCAGGACCAGAGAATCGACAGGCACGGAAAATATAACTACGTGCGGCGGAGCTATCTCTTGGTTTCCATGCCCGCCTTACCCGACGCATATTGGTCCGCCGCAAAGGTTGGGCTTCGGCGGGCGTGCCGCACCGAATGCGCCAGCTGTGAAACTCAAAATGGGTGCAGAATAATCTGGAAATGCATCCTTGAGGTAGCCTCGCGGTCCCTGCCAATGTGACCTGTGTTGCTTCCGTCTCCTACTTCTGAGATCCTTGGGCATCCGGACAGTTTTTCATCAGCGTAAACCGCGGGTAAAGATTGGAGAGATGATCTACGGTGTTCCACGGAGAGGACGGACAAGTAGCACCATTGAAACATAGCTTTTTCGGATGTACGCGCGCCCTGCATACGACCGTAGGCCGTTGGAGGTGAAGTCGATGTGCCACATGATGGCGTTTTGCGAATCCCATGCATCATTTCCCCACTGGCATAATTACCCATCTTACGGTCCGTAACATGCACCCAGAAGGGGTAATGAGGCGCCAATAATTGAGCCTCGTCTTCGGATGCTGATTCATCATCTCAAGAGGCCTATCGTGGGCTTGGGATCGTGACGTGCCGTCGCTCTTGTTCTATGTTTGAATTAGCGTATCTTAGGTATAAGTAGCTCAAGTGGAACCCCTGAACGCTGCCCTAAAGAAGAACTTGGATGCTGCTTCATGAAACCCTAGCCGCGAAATCGGTCACAAAACGGCGGAGATTTTTGCTTTAATTGCGGGATAATTGTAGGAACGTCGGGGCGGGCTTATTACCAAGTCGCGTAGGAAGCAATTCGCGAGCGGCCATCAGCAGTGCGGGCGCTGCAGGTTCGTATTGTCGCGAGCATCGGGTTTTCTGGTGGCAGATCGATGTTGGTTGCACGACATCACTCGATCGTCGCACTTCGTAGCGGGGCCAAAGCATTGGCTTCGGTGGGCCTTATGCGCTAAAATGAGGAGAGATCATCGCCAGCGCCCCGGGTCGCTTTTCTTGCGCTTCTCGCGAGGAGGCATGCATGTCTTACAGCAAGCGCCCACTTTCTTGGGTATTGCATTGACACAGTATACGAGTTCGTGAGCTTTGAACCAGAACTCTACGTACTACGAGACAGTACGCAAGTTAAATGAAGATAGGATTGTTAAGGTCATGGCGACGAGAAACGGGGCTACGGATTCTACGGTAATAGTAAGTAATTAATAGTATACGCTATAGTGTCACATGGTGTTTCTGATAGTTTATCATAGATAAAGTAGGTATAGTAGTGATAACATAGGGTCAGTAAGGACGTCTCCAGTTGCCTATCTCTAAGCCTATCTAATACTTTGCACGCCGTTAAAGCGAGCATCTTACCAGTCGGTACCTTAGTTATTCCTTGGGAGGTATTTGAGGCACCACGACACTAACAATATTCCAAGCAATGTTCTAGTCAAATGCCCCAGGGGTTGCCCAGGGGCATGCCAGGGAAGTTTCAGGAACGTGCGCCTGTTAGTTATATTTGGTAGCATGGCTCCCAAGTGACTTGATCGTAGCCAAGGCCCTACCCAAGAGCGATCGAGCATAATTAGTCGAATAATTACCCGTTGCCATTGGTAAGGCCTAGAAGCTGCAGGTAGTAATTGGTAAGTGACCGTAGGGGTAATTGTTAGATGACCAATGGTCAAGATACACTACGGTACAACTAGTTAGACGGGATGGGATCCCTGGACTTCATCTCACTCAACATTTTTATCTTGGCTAGAAGTATTTCTTTCGTGAGAAAATTTCGTGGGGATCATAACGTCATGATCACAAATAATGAACCTGTAAGATTGTTGGGTAATCGTCAGCTGACCAAGTCAATATCATTACGCCGCATTCCGGGCTCCGCGCCGCCTCAGACTGACGATGCCGACAGCCCATTACATCTACGAACGTCGACGCCTTCTCATGCCATGGCTTATGCCCGTGCTCTGCAAACCTGCGTAGCCGCAGAAATGTCTAGACAGCTGACCAGCGAACTCAACTATGGCTGACTTGCTTGATGCTTAGTACATGATGTTGCTGACCGCATTCTCGAGGGATTCTTGGCCACTAAGAAGACGCGGGGTTGCTCCGCCTGGAGGGAATTCTCCGTAAATAATTGCTTCGTGCCACAGGTGGCTGAAGTACGCCGTCGCCTGATCTTAGTATGTACGATCTTCCGCACGGTCCGCGGGGAACCTATCTAGTCTGCCCTAGCTTTGTCGTAGATAGTCGGCAATTGCGAATAGGTCCAATGTCGTCGTCACCTTCACCGACATTCACCGTGGACATCTAGGCAGGTAATTTAGTGACCTGCACGCTAGGTACTGACGCCTCTACCAGGGCGTAGTATCCTTTGAGAGACAGAGAGTTGCAAGTCGTGTCAGTAGTAACTGTTACGTATAATTATAGAATTCGGACCTCTTCCGAAACGTGTGAAACAACACTAGAAACGATAGATAATGCCGTGTGATAACAAGGGGAATCAAAGACTCAATCATCCAAGTTCTTCCCGGACTCGTACTCTGACAACAAAGGTTCACGAGTTATGTTTCTATACCACATCTTATTTATAAGCAAGACATCTTCACGAGCAGCTTAAATCCAGTTCCCATCTTCACTTGAAAATCAGTAGTAGTTGTACGGTAACGATGGGGCGCCTCTTTGTAGGGGCTACTTTTGGCGGCGAATTAGTTTCCATTTCTATCATAAATACGTACGACGAACATAATATCGATCCAATAAACCTATCTGGATAGCTTACTACAACTGTCTCACAAAATCGATCGCCACTTTGTCACACATAATGTTGAACAACGGAACAGGGGCGAACTTCTGCAGTACCTATGTCATCTTTTGAAGTTATCATAGCGAACAGCACCGAAGCACATCCGTCAAGATATCATTTTCTTACGAAATCGCCCATGCTACATCGTACAACAGACCGCTTAGAAACACCAGGTAGCTGCAGCTTTCTGCTCCATGACACAGCTTAAACCTATACCCGAGATTACATGTATTCCAGAAATGCTGTGCAATCTCGAAATTCTAGGCTCAGTCATCGTGAACCCATGCGGTTGTGAATTCGCCTATGAATGAATATCCCCCCTCAACTGTCTGGGAAACCTGTTACAATAGATACGGCTAGATGCCTCATGCTTACGAATCCTTGTATGGATTTCGCCGGCTTTCGCATGTCCAAAGTATGCTGAGTAACATAGATTAGCATTGTGGCAAATGCTACCTCCGGGTCGGAAGGCTAGAGCCCATCCCAATAGCAGTATTAAGACGCCGACCAGTCGGACCGCGACATCGGGGTAAACGTCTCCAATGTGACTAGCTAGTGAATAGCATAGGTATAATGGTCCATATAGTCTTTGCTGTAGTCTACAAGAAGGATCCTGGGATGATTACCAACACCATTATCTACCGTAGCATCTACAATCTCCGTCCCCATCAGGAAATGCGAAACTTTCATCTTTCCTCTTTCGATATTGCTAGATCTGGTTAGGTTGGAGCTCTTGGTGAGGAACCACACAAAGAACCAAGAGTCTCAAATGCGGGAAGTCATCTAGGTAGAGATAGCACCGTCACATTCGAGTTCCCACTCTTAATTATGCCGTGAGCATTGTATTCCCCAACTTCGTTCCACTATTGTCCTTTCTTCAATCGTGCAATAACAAGGCAATATCAAACTGTGGCGCTTCGACCCGCTTCGCCTAGGCCTTTAGCACTTCTACGTGTATTGTAATAGGCATGATCGTAGTCCTTGGAATGGGATGTAGTGAGTTTCGATAGCCTGTTTACTGACACACACGAAGGTCGCCTTATTCGACTCTTCTTCTCAACTCGATCTAAGGGAACGCGGAAATCGTATAAAGGCATTTGCCATGGCTATTTCATAGCCGATTTCCAAGAGTGAGGGAAGAGACTCTGAAAATAGATGATTGTTCCAAGATCCCAAAATACCGGTCACTTTTTTTAGGGTATTCTTAAATTTGAAAGGTGGTCAGTTATATAATGATAATTTCAATATATGAAAGGGGTCTTGAGCATGTTTCTGCCTCAAAAGTGGCATCGTTGACATCGATTTGGTAACGCAACTCCTCGCACCAGTTTTAACCAAGCCTTGGGCTCTTCTCGACCCACGCAATATTGTAACTAATTATTCATCTTGTAGCAATTCAGTAAATGGCTTTTTGGATTATGTAAAATCTTGAGGGCATCTAGACAACAGACGGATTGCCCAAGTTTTATGACTGTGGTTCGGTACTATCATTTTCTTGCAAAATAGTACCTACGTGTGAGCTATTTTCCAGGCCATAACTTACTAATGATGAAGTCTCCGAACTGAAGCACTCCTAGAGATAGCCCGTTAAGTATAAGTTATAAAAAAAAAGATAGTGTGCATCTGAGTATTCAGAACAAAAGACATGTATGTATATAGCCAGAGAGCCCACGAAGGTGGACCTCTTTGATCTAATACGTAACACCCCATTTTAGAGATTCCGACAATAGCTGAGAATTTACTTGTTGGTACAATTTTGGGCCCCGGCCGGGTGGGCTATCTTGCGTGGCCGACTTAGCATACGAAACAAAGATGAGAAGTGTTGCAGATAGCGCTCCCTTAGACTAGGCTGGAACGCCGGAATATCTAGTTGCCTGCATACCTTTTGGACAATATTTTCATTTAAAACTCGTATTACGAACAAAAGGGTTGATCACTGCAGGATAATTGTTGCCAAGAGAGTATGGTTGTGCTTGGAAGATCGTTATTGGACATGGATTCCGAGTCTCGTCCTATTCCTAGCAACTTCGAGACCCTTTGCTCCTGCATGCACCAAGGCCGTTTAGACGCTGTTAAGGTTTAATGCCTAGTGAAAATATCGGCTCCTATTTCTCGAGAAGTTCGATTTTTGGAACTAGATAACTCGAGGAGCCATGCCGAAGCTGAACGAGTATGAGGGCACTGATACCTCGACCACGTGAAGGCTCAAGAACGGGTCTTTTATTTTATACATCAGGCATGGTATAAGTCAAAAGATATCTCGTAGGCGACGCAGTTTCCAACTAGTACAGATATTCGGGATATGCCCATAAACATACCATCACGTTTGATATTTGTGACGTTAATGAACCTTATGGTTTATAACATAAGAATTGCATGAACCCAGACTCTGCTGGAAATGATATAAATCACATGCGTAATCACTCTCCGAGGCTACTGTACATACCGCTTCTAAGGTAGAGTCTTACGTATCAACCACTGCTAGCAAGGTGATTCAACAATTTTGTCACTCAGAGAGCTATATTGTAAAGTGAAACACTGAAATAAACCGCAATTCCTATACAAATCTAATCAAGTTTGTTGCTCGATAACGAGGAAAAGCCTAAAATGAAAAGCACCGAAACAAACTCTGATGTCGCGTAGGGTATAGTATAGAAATGGTCCGGCCGGTTTAGCTTACCGAGGTCGTTCTTCCTCACGCCCTTCCTATTGAGATTCGCACACTGATTTTAAGCCAAGCTATCTTCTCAAACCAGGTTCTAGCGAACAGGGGTAAGCCTGCATACCTCATTTTCAAGGCTAGAACGACCAGCCTCGTCATGGCCAGCCTCGTCAGCTGAGAAATACACTTTGCACCGGAATATTGAGACCGAGACGTACATTTTTACAGAATATAATCCAGGAAATGATTCCTGAGAAGGTGCTATTGGACTCGTTTAAATGGCGGGTTGTGCCACACTGGATTCCGATTGCGTGTGTATAATTTGAAAAAGCTTATCTGTCAGCTCAGCCATGAACACCGTCACACGTCTCTGCTACAGTATATCTGTCATGTCTGTCAATATATTCTAACCATCCTCAACCCTACTAGGAGAACTCATGTTGTTTCTAACAAATTTCATCACGGCACACCACGTATTTGCCCTCTTTTCGCTTCTGAGGCGCGTGATTGACTTGCTAGCCATCATGAAAGGCTTACGAGGACTGGTGCTATGGCCTATGGTAATTGGAACTGCTACTGCCATAGCCCACGGCATACCGAGCAAATACGGTGAGAGCCGTGACGAGTTGCATGGCGGCGGCGGCGGCGGCGGCGATAAATTTCGACCGGGCTTCGGCTATCATGGTTCTGGCAATCATGGCATTGGCAACCATGACGAGCCTGGCAGACTGAACATAGCGTCTGATGACGGTTATTTCTCCAGCTCTACAACAATCAGCACCACTTACACCAGCTCCACGACGGCTTCCACAGAGACTGCCACTATTACTGCTGGCTCTGTTGGTAATTCACTAGGGAGTGACTTCGGCCGTGGTGGATATCATCCATTAGGTATTGGTGTGCCTGGCATTGAGCCCAATCGGCCAGGTATCCCGAGCCATGACATAGGAATAGACGCGACCACAACTACATCTACCACGACTGCATCTAGCTCTTCCTATAGTTCTACTTCCGCCGCAATTACTACGGAAAGTTATAGTCAAGGGCAAGGTGGTTCCGACGGAAATGCGTCCGGGGGAGCTGGTGCGAACATAGACCAGACGTCTGCTCCCGAGACAAGCACTAGCTCTGCCTACACCTCTACTGCTCCTTCTGAGCCGACCTCAACGGCAGTTTATACGATTATAGACAATCGGCGCTACCAGAGAGACGACGATGATTCCTACCGGAACAATGACAATCCCGGCCTTCAGAAACGAGGCTTCGGTAGTGGTGGATTCGGTGGAGGATGGCGCGGAAGCGATCACTCTAGTGACAAGCATGGGATTGGCGGACATGAGAATGACGAGCACTGGCACGACGGGCATTGGAATGGAGGACACAATATCGAAGGAGGAGGATACGGAGGCTTCGTAAGTGGCTTCTCTTAAATCCCAATCCCCGAGTCATATCCTGGCTGAAACACGGAACGAAGGTTGACAAAATGTTACAGGGTAATCATAGGGATACGGACACAGATTCTAGTTGCCAGCCCTCGACAGTTACGTTGACATCGTTTTCTACCAAAACTAGTACGAAGACCACGACGGTAACGGATACGAGTACGGCAACTGTTACAAATACGGCCACAGAAACAGTTACAGACAAGACTACAGCGACGGTCACAGATAAGACTACAGCAACTGTTACCAACAAAGACACAGCAACAGCCACGGTGTCAGTAACGGTTAAGGAGAATGAGTCAGGAGGCGGCAGAAATAGAGCGGGTTAGTAGATGGTAGCCTAGTCGATATCATTGCTTCCAAACTCTATTCCAAGCCTTCCATGGAGAGTGATGCTGATATGTATCCCTGTAGTACGTATACACTTAAGTCCTGAACTCATGGCTTTTAAAGAATACTCAGCCAATTTGCCACACGACGTCCAACTAGATTCTTCGAATGATCGCTCACAGACGCTGACGGATTTTCGATAGACTGCTACGGCTTACACTTCCTATATTACCAAGTCTATAACGTAAGTAGCTCTGAAATTCCTTTCAGCCCTCTATGCGCCAAGACCTTGAAGAAGGTGAGGGTTTCGTGTACACATGTCAATCAGGCCGAGGAGTTTCAACGCTAACATCATTAATAGCAAAAAGTACACTTCCACAGTCACTGGAAGCTTCAGCATCCCCTCCACCTTCACCAAAGGCAGGAAGAGATCCACTGTCACTCAGACAAATACGGTAACAGAAAGAAAAACGAAAACGAAAACACATTCAGCCCCAACGCACACAAAAGTAATAGTGAAAACGAAGTCCGTGACAGCGTCTCGATCACCAACTACTGTTACGGAAACAGCCCGAGCCTCCGTCCGAACAAGAACAATCACGAAAGAAAAGTCTGCAACAGCGTCGCCAAGTACAATCGTCAAGACCCGGACAAAAACAAAAACGAAAACAAAGACAAAGATGGCTACGAGCTCGAAGCATAGCTCAAAATCCGCTAAGAGCACATCGGTCCCGAAGCGTACAGTTACTATCACCTCCACTAAGGAGGAAACGAGCTTGACGTCAAGTACATCAATCCCGAAGCGTACAGTTACAGTCACTGCCACTAACGGGGAAAAAAGCTCGACGATAAGTACATCAAGTCCGAAACAAACAGTCACTATCACGGCCACTAAGAGCGAAACAAACTCGGGGAAAAGCACTTCGACTTCGACGCGCACGGTTACTGTTACGGCCACACGTGATAAAACAAGTACTTCAGCCCCTACTATCGACCACAACAGGCAATAAAACTAATCAAGACTCCCTCCAGCGGACACTGTAACTTCGACCGCGACCCGGAAGGCTGAAAGTTCTTCAAGCACAACCACCACAACAATTACTGTTACCGTCAATGCATCAACAGCCACCAGTACATTCACAAGTACATATTTGGGGAGTACCATAACAACTACGGACACCTTTACGAGCACCTATTCAGGTGGCACTACAACAATCACAAACACTTTTACGAACGCCTATTCAGGTAGTACTACAACAATCACAGAAACCCTTACGAGTACCTATTCTGGAAGTACTACGACAATTACAGACACTTTCACGAACACCTATTCTGGAAGCACTACAACAATCACCGATACTTTTACGAACACCTATTCTGGAAGCACTTCGACAATTACAGACACCTTTACCAGCACATACTCTGGAAGCACTACGACAATCACAGATACTTTCACGAACACCTATTCTGGAAGTACTACGACAATCACAGAAACCCTTACGAGTACCTATTCTGGAAGTACTACGACAATTACAGACACTTTCACGAACACCTATTCTGGAAGCACTTCGACAATCACAAACACTTTCACAAACACCTATTCTGGTAGCACGCCAACAATCACAGAAACCTTTACGAGTTCTTACTCTGGAAGTTTTACAACGATCACAGACACCTTTACAAGTACCTATTCAGGTAGTACCACGACGATTACAGACACCTTTACAAGCACTTATTCTGCTAGCTTCACAACAATCACAGACACTTTTACAAGTGTTTATTCAGGTAGCACCGCAACATTTACAGACACTTTCACCAGCACCTATTCTGGTAGTACCACAACAATCACGGACACCTTTACGAGCACTTACTCTGCTAGCTTCACAACAATTACAGATACTTTCACGAACTACTATTCTGGGAGCACCGCAACGATTACAGACACCTTTACCAGCACGTACTCTGCCGGCTTCTCAACGATTACTGATACAATTACAAGTATAAACGCCAATTTTGGGAGTACCACCACATTCACCACCACAATTACCAACACCAATTCCGCGAGCTCTACAACGATCACTGACACCATTACGAGCACCAATTCTGGTAGCTTCACAACTTTTACTAGCACTATTACTGGCTTCATTTCTGGAAGTACTGCAACTAGCACTGCTACAATTACCTATTTCAACTCTGGAAGCACTACAACTGTCACAGAGACTATAACTGGTACGAATTCTGGTAGTACCACAACTGTCACTAACTCAGTCACGAACACGAGCTTCGGAAGCACGTCGACAGTAACGGTATCAGTTACGAATACAGGTTTTGGAAGCACAACAACGGTGACCGACACACTTACCAATACAAGTTCGGGAAGTACCACAACGGTCACTGTCTCATTGACATACACAAGTTCTGGTAGCACTGCAACAGTGACCGATACAGTTACAAATATAAGTTCAGGAAGCACGTCGACTGTGACTGAATCAGTCACCAACTCAAGTTTCGGAAGTACTACGACAGTCACTGTCAGCGTAACGGCTACAAGCTCGGGAAGCATATCGACGGTGACTGAGTTGGTTACCAACTCAGGTTTCGGAAGTACTGCAACAGTTACTGTCAGCGTAACGGGTACAAGTTCGGGAAGCACGTCGACTGTGACCGAATCAGTCACCAACTCAAGTTTCGGAAGTACTACAACAGTCACTGTTAGCATAACGGGTACAAGTTCAGGAAGCATATCGACGGTGACTGAATCGGTTACCAACACGAGTTCTGGGAGCACTATAACAGTTACTGATACCGTTACAAATACAAGTTCTGGAAGCACAACGACAGTGACTGACACGGTCACCAATACAAGCTCCGGAACATCGACAGTCACTGTATCAGTTACCAACACCAGTTCTGGAAGTACTGTAACAGTCAGCAGTACAATTACCTATACAAGTTCAGGGAGCACTGCCACTGTCACCAATACAAGCTCCAGGAGTGAGGTAACGGTCACAGTTACGGTCACGAACAGAGGTTCTGGTAGTGCTGCAACGAACACCAATACAGTTACGAATACAAGTTCTGGAAGTAGATCTACAATTTCCAGTACTGTGAGCAGTTCTATAACCAGAAGCACGACAACGACGACGCGCACAATAACCAGGAGCAAGTCGCCGGGTTCAAGAACGGCCACTGCTACCAAACCTGCAACGGTGACGAACAGGGCAACTATCACCACGACGAGAACTGCGGCAAGCACCGGGTCCAGAGGTCGAAGGACCATAACAACAACAAGCAGCACGGGGGGCGCCGCGGCCACGATAACGACGACAACTACATCGGGTACGTCAGGAGCAACTTCCCTGGTAAATGCGGTTGTGACGACTATCACAACGACGAGTTACGGCTCGTTCGGCACAACAACCATTACTACGACAAGCACCAGCTTCTTTAACGTCACCACGTCGAGTACCAGCTCCTTCAACGTGACAACCGCGACCATCACAGACAATCCGTCAAATAGCGCCAACAGGACAAGCACCTCTACCATCAGGACATCCAGGTCGTCGAGCAACGCCAGCACGACTACCAAGACGAATGGTGACAGTGCCACGACGACGACGAGCACCGCAATCAGGACAACCAGCGCCGTGGCAAGCGCAATCCCGTCGACGACGACGGTCGAGATCACGGTCGCGACAACGGTGACGGTGACGAGCTTGGGCACCGCAGGCGTCGTGACGACGACGACAACGAGCACCTACGTCTCGACGGCGACGGTGACAGTGCCTGCAGGGGCGACAGCGACGAATGGGGACGGGGACGGGGACGACGACGACGATGACGACTACGCGGCGGCGCCGGCCATAAGGATGCCTATTAGGATATCCTTAACGGTGCTGGCGGGATGGCTTGCGATTTTCAGCCTGGCATAGATCTGACTTATCATCCATCCCTCGACGTTACCAAATCCCCGTCTCTCCGCCTTCGGCTGTTTTTTGGTAGTCCTGTTGTTGTTGCTGTTGTTGTCTTGTTCTTGTTGATCCAAAAAGAATGGCATGATATCCCACGTACGCATTCCCATTTATATCTTTTTTTCCTACTTTCCTTGCAAATTATTTTCTCTTCTGTGACTTTGCGTATTTAGAAAGCAGTAGGACATGGCGGAGTTACAGGCTGGATGGGGTAATATGAGGGACGATTCATAGATTGAACGGGTATATTTTGTGAGTTAGGTAATACAGAGATACTTAGACATTCAAAAGCATCAAACCTATTTCGGTGTTTTGCAGCACATGCTCATTATATGGGTTTCTACCTATTTCCGCTCGATAAAGTCTCTGCTTTCTAAGATACCTATTGTATGATTGTATGACGCAACGCCCGTTGTCCAGCCAACTTGAGAGGATAGATGTTTCCTGCACGCTGCCGTAAGCCGTTTGCGCTTTATACGAAAATTACGGACAACCCCGAGCCAAAGGAACAAAAAAAAAATTAAACGCATCATTCGCAATGAACTAGGCATCCCGGCTTACACTACATACATACATAGAAGACCCGACAAAGTCGGTAAGCCCCAAGATAAGACAGTGAGAAATGCCTGCCTATTCGAGAAAGGGTGATCCGCGCCCTGTTGGGGCAAGGGTCTTGTCGGCAATAACACCCTTGGCCAAGAACAAGCACTGACGTGATAACGGCTCTTTTTTTAGAGAACATTTCTTGGGGAAAAGGCACCTGCTCGTCTAGCAAGATGGTCGGCAATTGAACATAGTTTATATAGTTTGTTCATTGATCTCTTATGGGAATACCTTCTCTAAGTATACGGGAAAAAAAGAAAAGAAAAAAAAAGAAAAAAAAAGGAAGAAAAGAAACGAGAGCGGAAAACACGAAGGGACGATCTGATCGCCACCAAAGAGGAGAATGCACCCTGTATGAAAGTAGCACGCAACTAGCCGATGTAGCTATCTACCAACCACTTATACGTATATATATAAGGTCCTGCCCACGACCCTCGCAAGTAGACATTATCTAGACTTTCGTTACCTCCAATGAAGCTTCATTGACCTCTCCCGAAGTCAATTGGTTTCTCCTTCCCTTCCTATCTTCTTCTTCACAAGCAAAATTGCAGAGGGTAGTGTCGCGGAACAAGAGCCAAGTTCACCTTCTTCACAATGGCCTCGTTCGCTCGTGGGCTCCTCCTAGCCCTCGCGGCTCTCTCGACGACGGCGCAAGCCCAATTCGTCAAGCCGCCGACGGACCTGAAGCGCGTGATGGGATACGCCGACATTCCCGTGCGGTACAAGGAGGTGCCGACGGGGATCTGCGAGCTCGACCCGCGCGTGAAGAGCTACTCCGGGTACGCGGACGTGGGACCCGACGAGCACATCTTCTTCTGGTTCTTCGAGGCGCGGGACGTGGATCCCACCAAGGCGCCCCTGACGGCCTGGATCAACGGGGGACCGGGCAGTTCCTCCATGATCGGCCTGTTCGAGGAGCTGGGCCCGTGTCGCGTGGACCCGGACGGCAACGTCTACAGCAACCCGTACTCGTGGTCCAACGTCAGCAACATGATCTTCATCGACCAGCCGAGCCAGGTCGGCTTCTCGTACTCGAAGCCCGTCAACGCCTACGCGACCAACAATGGCATCGTCACCCTCCCCTCGGCCGAGTGTCCGGCTTACGCGCCCGAGGACTCCTGCGGCACGTATGCGTATCCGAATATTACGCTCACCGCCTCCTCGACGCCCGCTGCGGCGCCCAACTTCTGGAAGACGCTTCAGGGCTTCATGGGCGCGTTCCCGCAGTACTCGCGGAACGGCTTCCACTTCGCTACTGAGAGCTATGGCGGCCACTATGGTCCCATCTTTAACCAGTACATCAAGGAGATGAATGCCCACCTCCCGCGCCATGCCAAGAAGATTGAGCTCGAAACGGTGTTGATCGGTAACGGATGGTGAGTTCAAGACCGCAATGCCAAGACCCAGCGTCCAAGTTCGTTCTTGGCAACTTGGGATAATAGCGAGCTGCGGAATACTAATGATTGTTTTTAATAAAGGTATGATCCTATGGTTCAATATCAAGCGTGTAAGTCAACAACATATCTTATCCAAATCCAACAAGGCTCATAATCGACAATGACTTAACCGATATCAGATTACAACTTCACCGTCTTCCCCGGAAATACATACGATTATGCGCCCTTCAACGAGGCGAATGCAAGCATGTTCTACAACAATGTGTACGGGAAGGGCAACTGTCTAGACCGACTGCAAGACTGCAAGAACACAGGGGACAACGCCATCGTAAGTCCACTCACTCACCTCCATATCCTCCTCACCCCGTCACAGTAAAAAAAAAGGGCGAAAACGAACGAACGAGTAGACAACGCCACTAACCCTCCCACCCCTAGTGCTCGAGCGCCGACAACTTCTGCGCATACATGGTAGAGTCCGTGTACGACGACGTGCTAGGGCGCGACGAGTACGACATGCGCGAACTAACCCCGGACCCCTTCCCCTACGGCTTCTACAACGCGTACCTGAACACCCCCACCGTGCAGGCCGCGATCGGGGCCTACACCAACTTCTCGAGCAACGGGGCCGTGGGCGACGCCTTCGGCAGCACGGGCGACGACGGGCGGGAGATCGGCGTCCTGGCCGCGCTGCGGTACCTGATCGAGCACGACGTCACCGTGGCCCTGTACGCCGGCGACGCCGACTACAACTGCAACTGGCTCGGCAGCGAGGTCATCGCGAACACGGTGGGCAGCAGCAGCATCAGCAGTGTCTCGCAGCAAGCCGGGAACTTCGCCGCCGCGGGCTACCGCGACCTGCAGACCAGCGACGGCGTCGTCCACGGCCAGGTGAAGCAGGCCGGCAAGTTCTCCTGGACCCGCATCTACGAGTCCGGCCACGAGGTCCCCTTCTACCAGCCCCTGGCCTCGCTCGAGTTCTTCGAGAGGGCCATCCAGGGCCGCGACATCGAGACCGGACAGCACGTCGTCGGCAAGTCGTACCGTACCGGGGGCCCGTTGAAGAGCACCTACCGCGAGGGAAATGGCACGATACAGTTCGAGGTCACGCCCGCGAACCTGACGTACGATGTCATTACTAATAAGCCGGGCGCCCCGTGGCCTCAGAAGGTCATGGCCAAGAGGAGCTTCCGGGACGCACGGGGTGTTGGGGCGCGGCCGCGGTCGCGGTCTCGCTTCGGTAGGTGAGCTGGAAAACTCAAGTTTCACGATAGCAGAGAGATGGCTAGCCGGGTAATGAACTTAATACGTGGAACGAACTGATTAGTGATAATGAATATACACTACTTAATATACCTACCATAATGCGCATGAGCAGCTGCTATCACACAAGTTGGTTACGTCCAGTTGTGAATGTAGGTTTAAATTTAATCCGAAGGATTAAGTTTAGGTTCCCTGGTTACACAGGGTATGTTACCCGGTCTGTTCCCCAATAGGGCCATCTCCAAATGAAATATACATTGAATTTCACTCATTACTTAATTACCAAGAATGACCTTCTCCAACTCATCGGGATCTTTGATCGCCGACGTCAGGTTGATTGAGCCATCCTTCGTAATAACGATATTATCCTCGATTCTGAATGACAAAACATAGTTAGTACTGCTGCTCTTCATTCATGTCAATAGCAATCGGAGTGAACAACTCACCTCACACCACCGACATCCCAGTAGTTGTTAAGGACGTTTTCGTCGATGTACTTGGAATGTTTAGGGTCCTTGAGATACGGACGAATGATAAACTCGCAAAAGTAGATCTATTCACAAGTCAGTACTCGCTCATTAATTTCCATAACTTTACGGGAATGCAAGGCCGCTTACGCCAGGCTCTACGGTGACGACACTGCCCGCCGGCAAGTTGCGTCTGACTCGCAAGTACCTGAACATGGGGTCGGGATCTGAGTAATTAGGATGACCGCCGGTGTCATGCGTGTCCATGCCTAGATAATGACCCAGACCATGGGGTAGGAATGCTGTGCTGGTTCGGGCTTCGAGAATCTCTTTTCGGTCCCCTTTCAAAATACCGAGAGATAGTAGACCGTCGATGGCGATCTCGTGTGCTCGCACGTGAACGTCATCCCACCAGACGCCCTCTTTGAGCATCTTGATGCAGTCGTTCTGCATCTGTAGGACAATTTCATATATGGCCCTTGACTGCTCAGTAAAGCGACCCGATATAGGGAATGTCCTTGTCTATCCGCTGTGTTAGCGCCCTCCAACATACTACGAGTATGCCCAGCCTCTATTCATCATAGATTCTTATGCAAGGGGTGTCTTACGATATCGGAAGCGTACGTGTCCCACTCGGAGCCGGCATCGAGCAGTAACAAATCTTTGCCAGCCAGTTCCTTGTCATTGTGAACATAATGAAGCGTGGCCGCTGATCTGCCGCTGGCTACTATGCTGGGATAGGCTTGTTTCTTAGCGCCCTGGCGCGTGCAATTGCCGATGAACACGCCCTCAAGCTCGTACTCGTTGCGAGCGTTGCGCACATTCTCCAGGACGGCCTTGTGCGCAGCGCTGCTGATGTCGTTAGCCTTCTTGATGAGAGCGATTTCGTAGTCGTCCTTGACGACACGGCATTCGTCGATGGCCTCGGCGAGAACCGAGAAATCCTTATTGCCGAACTCGAGGAAGGTGACGCTGTCGGACACGCGCTCGGCAATGGCGAAGACAGTGGCTTTGCTGTTGGCGCCGCCCAACCGCGCCAGCTGGGGGTTCAGCTCGGTGGTAGGTAGGACGGTATCGACGTCGTACTTGGCCAGCGCCTCTTCGGCCGACAGGGGTAGGCCGGTCCAGATGACGCCCTCGGGGTCGACGGGTGGAATAAAGAGGGTGGACTTGGACGTCTCGATATCGTAGATGAGGGCGCAGTCGGCCTTGTCGACGCCAGTCAAGTACATGAACGGCCTCCGCTGCCTATGTCCTGGTCAGTACTTTTGAAGAAAGATGAACATGAACACACAAAACACAACGCACAACGCACCTAAAGGGAACGGGCTCATCGCAGTCTTCGAGGAGGTGGTCGGTCCGCCCCTCGAGAAATAGGACACCGGTGGCATCGGGGATCTTGGACCGGATGTATTCGACAACGCGCTTCGCATGCGCTTTGGCGGGATACTTGCCCTTCAAAACGGTCTCGACGTCGATGTCGGCCATGGTCGCGACAGGCTTTGTGCGGGAGGTCGTCGCAGTGGTGGTGGTGATTTGGCGCGGGGTAGAAACGAACGGCGAGGGCGGGGTAGCTATAGCGCGTATTGGCACTAAAGTATTGGGAGCGAGAGACCTAGTCGCTGTGTGTCGTGCAGCTATATGTTGTTGCAAGATTCGACCTTGGAAGTAAATTGGTGATTTCGCCAACCGGAAGATGCTCGTGTAAGCTCTGAAGCTGTTACGGTTGACAATACCAACGGAAGACATCTGCGATTATCCGCTTGTAGCCAGCCTATAGGGCGTATCATATTGGAGCAGACGGGTTGATGCGGTTGAATATATCCCGAGGCTAATAATCTGATAGGTAGCGCTCAGATTAGGTAGTTACCTGCCCCCTTTGGCAACTGCTCATGTGGGGTAAGATGCATAGTACTACGTATACTGCATAATATCTATACGAACTGCAGAGTCTGAACAGCCCTGTGTTATCTTGGGAGAAGTTCCCAATGTGAATAAAGAGGCATCGTGAGCAATCTGCTCAATTAACCTTAGTTATAACCTCTTTCCTAATAATAAAAAACTCTTTTAACTCCGTTCATCTATATGGTACACTTGAGTAACCGAGATCGAAGACCGCTTATACGTGAGATGGGGTATGGGTAGGATGCTATATTAGATCAAAGGCTGCTCTGATAATCCAACCTGGTAATGTTGCGTAGGATTATAGAATACCACTGTTAGAGACGTAGATATCTCATCATTATTACGGCCGATAGTAGAAGGAAATCACACCAGCCAACCTTTGATAAACATGCTATATAGGTGATGTCACAGTACAAGTAAAACCCCAATTCATTTCCATCGATAGTGTATGCAAATGATATATACAACAATTTCAGATTAGGGGGGTATCATATAACACAAACGCACTGCAATGAGTCCCAATAACATGGCATCCCCAGCGGCCACAGAATTAACAGAATTAACACGCTCTTCCTATTATATACTAATCAAGGTTCTCCTCTTTCAGAGAGATGCTTATGAGACAATCCTTGCTGGTGGCTACTATTACCCATCTTGTATCATCTTCCTAGTCGACTATGGTATGTCAAGTCAACAATAGCCTTTCCTCCGGCATGGAGATAGAGGAATTATGTTATGTTTGTCTTCCCAGCTCGAAGATGATCTCTATTCCGAGCAAATATGGCTTCGTGGAGAATAAATCATGGCTTGCCCGCATCCGCTCCGAGGCCAGATGTGACGGAGCTGCTCAAGCGCGTGAACATATGACTGCTGCCGCCCTCAAGCCACAGGGTCCAAGTTTTTCTTGCGCCGTAAGTCGAGTTTCAGTTTAGGCAGGGTCCCAGCAGAACCTATGTCGGATCCAGGAACGCCGAGGCTCGTATTCTGCTTCAACATGTCCCAGTGTTTCCGCAACGTCTCCTCGTCGACCATCAGTTCGAACCCGACCAAAAAGCAGAAACTGATTTCCAGCCTAGCCAACTCGATTTCGCTCACGCCACCGACCCTAGCAATCTTGGAGTGCGGGTAGCTGAGATCCTCCAACGCCTTCATGGCCACCCTCAGCCCCGCGAGCAGCAGCCGGTGGCAATTCCTCCTTGTCACGGGAATAGCACGCTCCTCGACTGCTAAGCGGAAAATATAGAATGACGTCGCCAGGTAGACGGCCGTTGACATGGGACAGAACTGGTGGATGCGCAAGAGGTAGTCTTCGATGCTGATGGGCGGGGGCGCCTTGCTGAAGAATTTGCGCGTGATGGCGCTGTGCTGTAGGTTCAGAGGCTGCATATTTTCGCCGATGACTATATACGGCTGGGGGTTGGCGTGTGGTGGAGGAGTGGGTGGGTGTCGCAGCCGCACGCCGTCGACGGGCTGGAACTGGTTCGCGTCGAAGAAACCCTGGAGGTGACCCTGTGTCTTCGGCCGCGTTTGACTCGTAGATTGCTGTTGTTGCTGCTGCTGTTCTCGGAGACGGGCGAGGTTCCTCTCAGAATGCGATCGCACAATGGCAGCTTTTTCCCGTTGCATGCCACTCATATTAGGCACGGGAGGGCTTGTAGGAGGGGGCGTAGGCGGGATGTCGCCCGTGATGCAAACCAGAGACTCAATACCAGCGCATAGCAGTTTCAAGGCAGCAGTGGGCGGTAGCTTGAAGAGGTCAAGCGAGTGCGAGTCGGTCGGGACGACATGGAGTGGCGGAGGCGTTCGCGCCTGTCTTATCAGCTTCGGGTCGTTCGAGGGAACGGGCCGCGGCGGTGGTAATGTTGGAGCGCTGTCTGAACTGGAGCCCTTGGCTTCGACAACATCCTGCTCGTTTCCGCCGCCCTTCTCGGGCGTCATCGTCTCGTCTCTCGTTTGCTTTGCTCCTTATCTCTGCTGAGAGCACCGATGGACTAAAAGTCATAAACCACTACACGGCTAGTATAAGATTGCGCCCCACAAGGTGGGCTTCGGATGTATCTTCTTTGGCTAACTCGCGATATTTGTGTCGACGCGCGTTAACTCTCCCTCCGTCTGAGACTCGATGGAAAGTGAAGAGTCGCTTTGGCTGGGTGCCAAATTCCTCCTGTATGATGTCGTTCGTCCTGAATTCGGCCCTTTATAAAAACACATCATCTCTTGGCCATGCAAATCAGGCGATCAGCAATAGATCGTGCAGTGTCCAGCACAGTAGACACGAGGTTACTGAAAGAGTCCTGTCATGGTGATGGTTATGTTCACAGAGGCCAGTCAACCAGCACAAACGGCTGGAGGAAAATCGGGTACAATCGGGAGAGCCGGAATCACGGATGGAAATCGAAGCCCTCGTATAAGCGGACTTGGTTAATCAACGGTGCCAGTATAGACGACTATTAGAGGCCAAGGAGACAATGGGGGGACGACAAAGATGAATGGTTTGGTTTATCATCCTCAAAGAGAAAAGGCGACCGAGTTGTTGTTGGAGGGGACGGGGAACGAACAGTGGCATCCATTATTTGGGGAATTCCTCTCTTCGACCGAAAGTAGGTAGACATTAGTTAGACTAGCAGGTACCTTGTTTGATGGTTGTCACAACTGCACCCCGCCAGCAAGTCTCAATTAAAAGAGAAAAAAAAGAAAATGGACTGGCCGAGGCCCCCCCAAATCTGGCGTCCCACAGCGACAACCAGTTCCTCCAAGTGGGTAAGACAGGGGCTGTTGCGGCATATCGGGGGGGCTTAATGGCCACCCGCGGGGTTAAACAAGGTTAAAAACAACGCCTCAAGGGTCCTACAGCTTGCAAGACAGCACTACAACCAGCCATTGATCGTGAACGGAACATGCCCTGCTGGTTAGAGGCTAGGCCTCGTGCTCCCGCCTTTGTTGGCTAGAGACGGACTACTAAGTGCTACCACGTTGATTTTCCGAGCTCGTGATCACATGCAATGCAAGTTTAAATTTGCACGTCAAGCCTAGTTAGTTAATTTTTAAGTCAGATGTGCCAAGCAATGGAAATCCAAGAACCTAGGTAGTCGCCGCCTTGTTCTCTTCTTCACAAGCCACCACCACGAGCTATGCACAAATAACAAAGCCCCGTCTATTTTCAAATACCCAATGGTTTCTCCAAGTCTAGGTATCTTGGGGAATCGATCGATCAGACAAGCTTGTTACTGAATCCAGTCATCTCCCCATAGTATCATGCCCCTCGCTAGGAGCAGATGTCCCGCCCCATTGGATCGATTAGCTACTTGGCCACCTCGCTTCTATATCTGTTGCCGCAAAAATATGCAGAGTCGAGGGGCCGGCTTCTTCTCCAAACCGTTCCCCTGCAGGATAGAAAACACCGATCTAGTTTACGTGATGAGGGGAAAAACCACCAACTGTTCTGCAATATTCGTGTACCCATGTTTTCCGCAGGTCGCCGGGCTCCAGTACAACCCTATCATCTTCGCCGACATCAGACCGGATAGTTTACGGAAAACAGCATTTCTGATAAATAGAGGCGATATGGTAGCATAGATCGTCGGAGGCTCCAATTCGTCTCGATTATTAGCAAGTCCGTTATCGATGTTCTCGTCGTTTTCATGTGACTAGTGTATCTCATAGCATATAGGCTAAGATCTAGTAACACAGTATCTGTAACTTTCTGGTCCGTATCTCTCGCCACAGCAGTCTAGGCCTTTGAATCTACGTTGAGCTAAGAGGAGATGGGGTAACGAGGCTTTGAGAAACTTATTTGTAATTTGATTATTCCAACACACTTATCGAAGCGTCTAATGGCGGGTTGCGTTATATACCATATCCGAGCCTGACTACATGCATTAGAGGTGAGCAGTAGAGGCATTCACCTATCACTATCACATAGAGCCTCGAGACAACCTTCACGCGGCCGCCGCACTACTGTGCAATGGCGTAACTCGTTAGGATTTTAGGTTCACCTTGCAATCTGTATGGTCTGAGTTAGTGTCTTTTCTGCGCGCGGACTAAGAAAGAAGCTAAGGAATGGTGGTGGCTTTTCAGCTAGAGCATGAGATCTCGATCCCGAGCATGATAACGTAATAAACAAGGTGGAAATAGCTCCAAATTCGGCTTACCTATGACTGCAGACTGCCCACCTTCAACAGCTGCGATAGCCTTCTTGAGCGTCTCTTCCAAGACGTCGGCCTTCTCGACTCGTGCAGCAAAGAGGTCTCCTCCCGCCGCTGCCTTTGCGATTCCCGAGTAATCAGGAACGGGGTCAAAGGATATGTTGATTTCTTCGTTAGTTGCCTTCGAACCCAGACCCTCTGGGTGAACGAGCAACATGGAGTGCCGTGGGGCGTTCCAGCCTACATCCGCTAGGTTAGCCACTGGGAAATCGACCGAATTGGAGAGATTTACCTTTGTTGTTGAGTACGATGGTAAGCACGGGAATCTGATACCGCTTGGATATCCAGTATACGGTGCCTGGCACCGAAAACAAAAACGTGCCATCGCCCACAACCTGTACCACAAATCTGCCCTTACCACCATGTTCGACGACTGAGGCCAGCTTGATACCAAGAGCACCGCCCCCTGACCAGCCCAGGCCACCTCCACCACAGTTGATCCACGATCCCGGCAGCTCCGGCCGCACCGCATCGTGGACGAAAAAGGTATTCGTGACGGCCTCAATGGCCCAAATAGTATCTTCGGGAACCAATGCCCGCAGAGTCTTGCATAGGTACCCTGTCCCGAATGAGCCGTCTGCAGCCGGAACAGTCATTGCTGAAATGGCATCCAAGCGTTGTTTATATGAGGATTGTAATGCATTCCATTTCTTGTTCTCGATTTCTGCATCGGCATTGCTTGCAAGATCCTTTGCCGCCTCCGTGATTTGTTCGATGGAGGTGAGCGCATCGGCACGATATCGGTGCTGAGCCGGTACATAGGCGACCGGCATCAGGTTCTTCAGTGGATCGACATCGACATGAAAGACCTTGATTCCCTCTTTGGGCTTGCACTGAGTTGGGATCCAGGGTACGTCACAGTTCAGGATGAGAATAGCGCCCGCTTCCCTGATCGAGTCGTGGTTGCCATATCGAAGCCCGACCCAGGCAGGGTGCGAGGCTGGGAAGTTCATATCGCTACCACCCGTGTCCAGGACTCGCAGTCCCTTGATAGTATTTGCCAGCGCCACGAGCGCGCCGGGCACCTTATGGTTACGGCCAGCGTATCCCGTGACGATTAAGGGATTTTCGGCGCCTAGGAGAGCTTCCGCGATCGCTTTTGACGCTTTGGGCGGTAGTCCACCCAACTCGACAGGGTCCCAAAGACTCTGATCGAGTGAATACGGGGTGATATCCTGCTCCATGACTTCTCTTGCTCCGACTAAGTAAGCTGGACCCTGAGGATCACTCCTAGCAAACTGCAATGCACGGTTGACCATTTGCTTGATGTTCGTGCCTGTCTTGATCTCTCCTGTGTAGCGGCAGTATTGGCTTACGATCTGCTTTTGGTCGGGGACGTCCTGCATCCAGTGGATATACTCTGTCCGTGATCCACGCATTTCTCCCTCCATCGTAAAAGGACTCAGTCCGGCAAACACGAGGATCGGTGCACGACCTGTGCTCGCATTGTGTACTGCCGCACCTAAACCCTGCGTTCCCACGTCGACATGAACAATGACACATTGGGGTTTGCCAGTCAATCGCGCGTAGCCATCAGCCATGGACATGGCGACCATCTAGAACAATTGGTCAGAAACAGTACGGCGTCCATCTCCGATGTCTTTTTGCGCATTATTTGTAGGTAACGTAACGTACCTCATTTGGACATGTAATGACACGAGGAAAGCTGCCCTTATTTTCCCGCTGACCCTTGACCATGGCCTCAATAATACTGGGGTGGTCGGAGCCCAGATTGACAAAGCAGTGTGTGACACCTGCTTGCCATAATGCCTCGAAGAAAGCAACCGACGCCGTATACATATTGTGTTTCGGATTAAAGAGATCTCGTTCGAAGAATCCTATGAGAAATTGTATCTAAAGGCAAATTTAAGTAAAGGCTAGTGCTCTAAATTTCGTCTCTGCGATCCAAGTAGCATAACCAAAAAGCAAGTCTAGAATTAAACACGTTTTCCGGTGACGGGAGAAGTGCAGGAGGGGCAACAGGAGGATAGTCGGAGATACGATAGCTTCCACTAGTAGACACAGAGTTTGGAGAAGCTTAGGCCGTAGTGATGATGGCCGCGTCACAGCTCTAACTAATGCTCGTAACCGTTGTCACTTGCAGTTGCACCGATCACTTAAATATGAGGATGTCGTGGGTCTGCGATACAATACTAACCCCCTCTTTACATACCTACGTAACAACCATCTATCTACCTACACAACTGACCGGTCATTCCATGATCGGACAGCGGAAGGGGACGGGCTAACTGCAGACCCCCCAGAGGGGCTCCTGGTGTAAAGGGAGCTGGACCCGCGATTCACTCATTACCGAGGCGCTTGCCGTCGTTTTTTGGAGATGCATCTGCGGGGTTTTGACGGCTTGTGTAAGTAGTTAGTTAGTTCTCGCGAGCTTCGGTGTTCCGAGGTACCAAACCAAGAGCTCGTTGCTCGTGCCCGGGAAATCACGGTGAACCTATGGGAATAATAATGGCTTTGGCAATAACATCAGCACTTCTCTTAAATCATTTCTGACCTGGTTGTTTGATTTAGGGAGATATACAATACTTACACAATTCATATTTCTAGAGCCCCACTCGAATACATGACCCCGTATTTACCCATGAGCTAAACTAAATTGATTTAGTTCATATCGTCATGGTAGGTAGTTTCAGTTTAAAAACACCTCGAAATCTTTGAGAAACACCTACTTGTTAGCTGATTAGAAAACATCAGCTGGCATAATCCAAAATCGGCTGGACTGTGCGTAGTACCGCTACGTACGTATGTATCATTGGCGGCAAGACGCTATGAGTGACGATGAACCCTGGCTATTGACATGACTGATGTAAATATTGTTGGTCCAAAGTAACTCCGAAACTGCGGCATTGGCATTAGCTACAGTAGTAGATTGATTGCCTGTGTGGTTAAGGTAAGTACCTACTTAAGGTATGGTCTGACGTTGAATATGATCTGCACTAAACTCACTCACCTTACCCTCTATAGAAAACACACTTCACACGTGTCAACCTCCTGACTCCTGATAATTCAAAATCACAACGATTCGCTGTTCTGCACATGGGTGCTACCTTCTCATTTCACGGCGTCACACATCAGAAAGGCCGCGTATTCTCTGCAATTTCATCTGGTCTGGTCATAAGACAGCATACACCCTCTAATACTTCTTTTGCCTCGCCTGATCGTATCCGACCTAAAGCCGCGGAGAAGCCCGAAGCTATCATAACATACCCAGGTCGGTAGATGGTCAACTATTAAGGCGTTGCACGAATGAAGCCACTTTCGGAATATTGACCAAGACTTTTTTCAGGGGTTGAACAGCCGGCTTATTGGGTTAGCTTAACGCCACGCCACGATGCTGCACCCCAGAAAATAGGAGACAGCTTGGCGTGCATTAGTGCCCTAAGGTAGCCCTGGCAAAATTCCGCCCCACGAAGCCCCAAGTTGAAGATCTATTGTGATTAGTCCTAGTCGATAATACCACTGCATTATATGCCTGTACCATGCCCGTACACGATGGCGTTGATCTGTACGCCCTCGAAATTCTTAATTTCACGGCTGACGTATCTTTCTGACGGCATCACAGCCAAAAGATGAACTTCGGTACAACCTAGCATTTATGTGGCACTTTCACCGCTCCATGGTTGAGCGCCCGCCCCAAACACCCAAAGCAGCAGACAACAACGACACTCTCACACATAATGTGTACCATAGCTTGAGAGGACGGAGAAATTCTGCGTTGTAGATCTGTGTGTGACCGTGTTGTGTGCGCCTATTGGACAAGCCGTACTCGTATCTAGACGACGTAGGGCAATGAATGGATGGATCACACCCTATGCTTGTGAAATTCTCTGGGGTTTTATTGGAGTCAGCCATGCTGACACGCGGATAAAGAACTTATGATTATACCTACTGTGCCATAATCTGCGCCTTCATGTGGCGCCTTCGACGTATAATTGCCGGAACTTATGTCCCGAGTTGCGCCTGCCTGCGTGCTCGAATACCGGTACATAACCTTAGGCTCACATAATAAGCGACCTGGTCGCTCTTCCTTTTTACGGTCAATGGCCTATTTGCCTCGTGTGTCACGGCCCGTCCCTTTTTCAATCTGATTCTTAACGATCGTAAACGGCAAATGCGTTACCTACTGCCATATCTAGCTGGACAGGTTTTGAGCCGCTTTTGCTACATAACTCTCCCTAATATCAACCTACGATTACAAACGAGTTCAAAGGGCATCGATATGGGGCAGTCCTCGAGTAACCCTTTGGCGGCCTGCCTCGATACCGTGTGCAACGGCCGCAGTGACTGCGTTGCTTATCCCGATAATCCGCTATACCAAATCTCTTGGGTTAACCGATACAACCTCGATCTTCCTGTCACGCCGATAGCAGTGACTCGCCCACAAACGGCCCAAGACGTATCTGGGTTTGTCAAGTGTGCTGCAACCAACAATGTCAAGGTTCAGCCAAAGTCGGGTGGACATTCCTACGCGTAAGGGTCACTCCGCTGACCACGATGCTTTTGGTAGCTACTAACTTGCTTCCAGGAATTACGGTACGAGACCATTTCTCCTTAACGTACAATTCGCATGCGATCTAATATAAGAACACAGGTCTGGGTGGTGAAGATGGGGCTCTAGTAATCGATATGATGAACATGCAAGATTTTTCTATCGATACAAATACGTGGCAAGCAACAATAGGTGGCGGCACCAGGCTTGCCGATGTCACCCAAAGGCTACATGATAACGGGAAAAGGGCTATATCTCACGGCACTTGTCCCGGCGTTGGCATAGGTGGCCATGCTACTATTGTGAGTGTTTTATTACCTTCCGGAATATCAACACTAATTCAAGATCCTAATAGGGAGGACTAGGCCCATCGTCACGCATGTGGGGATCGTGTTTAGATCATGTCGTGGCAGTTGAAGTTGTCACTGCGGATGGCTCTATCCAGCATGCTAACGAAACTGAAAACCAAGACCTGTTTTTCGTAAGCTAATTTATTTTAAGCAGCTCTGAGGTGTCAGGCTAACTTTAGACAGGCGCTGAAAGGAGCCGGTGCTGGATTTGGCATTATCACAAATTTTGTCATGAAGACACATCCCGAACCTGGCAGTGTAGTCCAGTATTCTTACTCGCTCTCATTCGGAAAACATGCCGACATGGTGCCCGTCTTCAAGCAATGGCAGGACCTTGTCTCTGACCCCGATCTTGACCGAAGATTTGGCACCGAATTTGTCGCCTACGAACTTGGAGCAATCATCACTGCTACATTCTATGGCACAGAAGCCGAGTGGGATGCATCCGGTATCCCACAGAGAATCCCTAACGGTAAAGTTTCTATCGTTATCGATGATTGGCTTGCTGCCATCTCTCAGCAGGCTGAAGATGCCGCGCTTTATCTTTCGGAAATCCATACTGCTTTTACAGTTCGGAGCCTAGCTTTCGCCAAAGACGAAACTCTTTCAGAAGATACGATAACAAAAGTGATGGATTATCTCGACGACACAGATCGTGGTACGCTCTTGTGGTTTTTGATATTTGATGCTTCTGGAGGTGCCATCAGCGATGTCCCCATGAATGCAACCGCCTATTCACACAGAGACAAAATCATGTTTTGTCAGGGATATGGCATTGGCATGCCAGTTCTTACTCAGGATACTAAGGACTTTATGAACGGCCTCATTGGAACTATACAGAACTCAGCACCACAAAAGCTGACAACATATCCCGGCTATGTCGACCCATCCTTGGTAGACCCTCAACAGTCGTACTGGGGTCCAAATCTAGAGTTGCTGGAATCCATCAAGACTACATATGACCCCAACGATTTATTCCACAACCCACAAAGTGTGAGGCCAGCCAATAAGGAGGCGTGACGAGCCCTACTAAAGCCGAATTCTTGATACCCTTTATGATATCTATTAGCAGCAATAAATGATCGAGTTGTCATGCTCTAAGACCTATTAGAGCTAGTTTGTAATATCTTTTCAATTAATCACACCGCGCTCGGCCCTCAAGGTCTCCAAATTTTTAAGTCCAGGTCGGCTTTGCGCCTGCATTCGCGGGTGTTAGCTCGGTGTAAATCGCCTACCGGCGCCCCATTCTTCCTCCAATTAGAAGACGCAATTCACTTCAGCTATCATATTTATATTTAAATCATATATCGTCAAGCTCGCAACCTGCATTCGATGGTATGTTCGAAGCTTTTGAATGAAACGAGATCCAGTCTAGAACGTATGATGATGAGGCTTTTGCTGTTGATAGCGGTTCTATCCTCAAAACTAGCAGACGCGTCATCTCTGCACCTAGAGTACTCAGAAGCACCAACAGTTAAAACGGTCAATGGGACATATGAGGGTCTCTACCTGCCGGGCTGGAACCAAGATGTTTTCTTAGGTATGCCGTATGCACAGCCACCCGTGGGACAACTCCGGTATCGACGACCATTGTCCGTAAACGAATCCTTCGATGGGATCAGGAAAGCAACCCAGTACGGGTATAGTTGCATGCAGTACGGTCAAAGTTTCATGCTGTCAGAGGACTGCCTCACAATCAACGTGGTGCGTCCAGCTGGAAAACCAAAAGAATCTCTGCCTGTCCTAGTCTGGATTTACGGGGGTGGGTTATACGCGGGCAGCAGCGCCGATCCGCAATATAATCTCTCAGGTATTGTCCAAGTCAGTCAAGAGATGGGACAGCCTGTCATCGCGGTCAGTATGAACTACCGTCTAGGCCAGTGGGGGTTCCTCCAGACAGCGCAGATACTCGCTGAAGGATCTAGCAATGCAGGACTTCTAGACCAGCGATTAGCCTTTCATTGGATTCAGGAAAACATTGCAGCATTCGGAGGCGATGCAGACAAGGTGATTCTCTGGGGCGAGAGCGCAGGCGCCCAAAGCATCGCCTACCACCTGTTTGCGTATGGCGGCCGGGACGACAACCTATTTCGCGGCGCAATCCTTGAGAGTGGTGGTCCAACTGGCGCGCAAGTCGAGAGCATCACTTGGGTAAGAAGCTCTCGGGCCTATTTCCTTGATGTGATACCTTGCATAAATTTTGAATCTTTTTTTGTAGCCCAATTTTGCAAGCTTGCAGTGCCCTACAAGTCCCATTATGAATGAAAACAACTGGCTTACAGTACTCTAGTACTCGGCTGCCGTAGAGAATTTAACTCGAACCGTAGGTTGCTGGAATGCCGCGAACCAACTCGCCTGCCTACGCGAAGTTGACGAAGCGACGCTGTTTGCCACGCATCCAAGTGTAGTCTGGAACCCCTTATTAGATGGCGATTTCCGTTAGTAATCCTTAACTCATTTTTCTTACTCTCAAGTTGGGGGAGGAAACTAGACTCTGGAGGCCCTCAAAAATCACTCTCCGAGTGGCGATTATTGACTTTCAATGTTACAGTGACTGGGTACCCAAGCCAGCTGATGCAACAAGGGAAATACGTGAAGGTGCCAATTCTCATTGGTGCCAACACCGATGAGGGATTCGCCATATCCGGTACCTTGAATACTGAAGAGGATATCTTCAACTCTATCTTCACTTGGCGCAGTTATGCGCTCACTCCACCGACCGTCAGGAGGCTTCTTGAACTTTACCCAGATGATCCTTGCGACGAGCCTCCATTTGCGATTACTAATTGTACTCGACATCCAACACGGGGGTTGATGTGGAGGCGTGCTGCGGCGATCGGCGGAGACCTAGTTATGATATCTGGGCGGCGCCGCATGGCCGAACTATACACAGCAGCCGGGCTGCCCGTATACAGTTACCGCTTTGACCAGAGGCCGTGGAACGGGAATGAGTGGGATGGTGTTAAGCATTTTGTCAACGTGGCTTACAGCTTCCAGAACATATCTGGTCTGCTGGGGCCTAGTCCGGACTACGATAGCCACGCCAGGCTGGCCAAAGCAATTGGACAAGCCTACGTCAGCTTCGTTCATCATCTCGACCCGAACAACGTTTCGGGGAAGAACACGGCTGAAGCGGATCAGCTTCCGCATTGGCCGGCGTACGACCTTGCCAAGCCGGCGAATATGGTGCTGAACGCGACAAGGAACTGGGTGGAAGCAGATACATGGAGAAAAGAAGGGATTGCTTTTATGATGAAGGCTGAAATAGCGAAGGAATTGCTCTCTTGAATGAAGCTGTTTAGATAGCTTTTGCTTCCTAAAACACCGTAACGCGTTCTGTATCAGTACATGCTTATTAGTTCGGTCTAGAACATGTCCAGTAGTTGATTGTTGAAGTTTTTTTGGGATGGTGGAAAAGCGCAAACAAGGAAAAACGAAAGAGAAATAATTGAGGGGTTCGGTTCGGCTGCAGGGGTTTAACGCAGGTGGAATCCGGGGCCAACCTGGAACCTCAGGTTTGTGCATATAGTATGAAGCCTATCCTAGCAAGTACGCATCTAAAGTTTGATACCAAAACAAACATGAGTGCTTTTCCTATATATCTACCTGGCCCTTCGTTTCCTTTCTATCCTACCAGGTCTTCCTTATGAAACTTAACGCTCCACGATGCCGTACATAGCTGCGAACGAGTCACTATACAGATCCTATGTGCAGTGCATCAACCAGGACCGATGGAAGGACCTCCCTGACGTCCTGACGTTCCCGCTTAATTTCAACGGCGATGTAATACTCACGCCGGAAGCGTTCGAAGTCACGGGCACGGCCTATGGGCGTATAAAGCTCAGTACCGACTCCTTTACCGTCGACAATGACGCCGGACGACTAGCCGCTTCATCGGTAGTGGAACTCAGGCCTAAAGACTGCCCGGAAAAGATGGTTCGGTTTATGAAACAAACCATCGTGTGGATTAAAAATGGGAAAATATGGAGAATGATCACGACCGGCACGCCCGAGCAGGAGGTAGAACGCCAGCTGTCTTGGCCGGGTTACGACTTCACGCCCGACCTCATAAGCACCTACAGCAATGGTCACTTTAAATCCGGGAGACAGCACGCATCGGCTCAGGTGCTGGAGAGCAACTATATGAATTACATAGGTTGCATCAATGGACGAACGATGCAGAGCAAGCTGCCGATGTATGCCCAGTCTCACGTTATTCACAATAACAGGCGTCTTTCGCGGGACGAGTACCGACTCCTCATCCAACAAGCCATTACCGCCATCCCCGACATCAAATTCAACGTCGACACGATAGTCGTGGATCACACAACTCAACGTCTTGCCGTCCGACTCAAGTTTACCGGAACACCGACCGGTAAACTTTCGGGTGTGGAGCCCACCGGTCGCAGTGGTGAGTTTGCCTTGTTACGCTTCGGTGTCGGGAAACAGGGTAAATGTGCTCATAAACTCTGTTAATTAGTCCGGTTCTACGAGTTTGCTGTCTATTTCTTCGAAGAAGGCAAGATCGACAGGGTCGTGAGTAATTCTCAGAACTATTTCCCCCCTGTTTTGACAACTTTCAGAGCATGAGATATCCATTTTGGGCCATGACAGTGTCTTGAAGCTCCTGAAACCCCCGCAAACGCATTTCAAATAGCAATAACTGACTCCGAGTGTTCTAGTGGAGGTAAGAAAGAAGAAAACCCCCTCTTCTTCATCGCATCGTGTGATACAATTCACCTCGCCCCAGGCTTTGTTAAATCGGTCTCACTGCCATCTCAGCGTCGTCGCAGATGAAATAATAGCATGCTAACTGGCGCTTAGCATCGTGGATTGGGACTCATACCGCAGGCAACTGACGCGAGCGTGAGAGCGACAGGGAGCATCAATGTTCACTGTATATATGAGCCTGGCTCACCGGGCTTTACGAGAGACTATTGGATTTCAAGTAGTCGTTAAGATACACCGCACCCTTAGGTGTAGCACTAGAGTACAGGAACATTCTGACACCAGAATTCTCGGCGCATTGGTTGGTTGGAGATCATTGGGACTCTCAGGGCATTTGGTATTTCAGCGAATACCCATAAGCATCAAAAGTCTGGTACCTGCAATAGACAGGCTAGACTCATTTCATCTTTCTCAGACATCAAATCGGCAAGTGGGAAAATCAACTAGGTTGTGGGATGCCAGGCGTTTTAGGCCTGTAATCTTCTGAGGGTTTCTTTACAACATTGTTCTATTTGAACACTAATTGAATATTCCGATTTGTATTCAGGTGAATGAGCAAGGGTGACCAAATACTTGATGTTATCGTCATGGTCAGTTTTGCACCACAAGCATTTCCTGTGAATAGTAAATTGAAAGCATCGTGTCAATAAATGCGAATGATTTAAATATTCTATTCCATAGATCTGTAGTAAGAGATGAGCCTGATGTATGTCTAGGTCAACGCACTAACTAACACCTCATCGCTCCTCAGCCGTTTCTAGCGCTGTACAGATCGCCGTAAACATTCCCATAAAAGACTAAGCTATATATGTATACCCTTTGTCCAACCTGACGAGCGATTTGAAAATTCGAGTTCTGGACTATTTACGGGCCGAGCCGTAATTCTAGCGCTCAATCTTTTCAGCTCTCTCAACGTCTACAAAGCTCCGAGTCAGCTCCGCCCGCCCGCAAGTAGTGGATATAAAAAAGCACCTCAGTTAACGATAAATATGCGGCTTAAACGGTTTCGAACATGCAGGTTAGTGGGACGGTGCAGAAACGAGCTCAAGTGCATACCTTTCCAACTGTTTACGGGATGTTCCGTAACAGTGCCAAGTGAGTTGCCGTAAGCTTTTTTACTTCTCGAACTCACAAGAAACGGTGTGAATCAATCAAGTAGTTAGGTAACGCACACTCAAGATAATTCCTCTTGTTCATCGCTAGATTGCTGGCAAGCCTCTGAGACAGTCACTCGATTGATACGAATACTATCGGACGTTATAGGTTACAGGACATTTATTTCTTACATGTCGTAAGACTACACCTGCGCACGTTGTATGTATATTACACATGGGTTTTTGCAGAATCGCATCCGGCAACGTGCCGCGCCACAGCTCCGAAGTCGGTGAGACACGGAGAAAAGTAGTCTAATTATCTTCCGTGACGGCAGTAGTATGCAATGTAGTGCATGCCGAATGTCTTAATATCTGTTTCTTTTGGATATTGCACTTTTCGTTGGTCCTACTAAGTCATCTATCTATAGCTATCTGTAGAAAAGCGTATGAAGAAGATACCTACTAACTAGAGAAGAACGCTATATCGGTTGCTGATTTGCGCCCACTTCACGAGGCGCCGGCTACTCCAGTATACTACCATGCGATGCATCCCTACGCACATTTCCAGGGTTGGGGAGGTCAAGCTCCCCCCATCCATCCCGACGACAGGTCACGGAGAAAGATGCCTGTCTGGGCGCGCCAAGAAATCCTAGCGGTCTAGAAGTCTAGGTCTGGACATGTGGCGATCCTACCAAACGGTTGGTTACCTTATCTTTCAAGACCTAAATGCCTGCCTGGGCTTGACTCGATGGTTGTTAGACAAGCGCGAGGAGAAGGCCATCGAATAATAATGGCTGACCGAGCCGAGCCGCTTGGCGTACTTTCCGCAATAAGGAGGTCTTCAATTGAACCTCTCCCATCCCTGAACTGTTGTGCCGCGCGAGCTCCCGGTTCTGAGAGAGATACGAACTTTTGTGAGCATGTTTATAGTTTTCCGCAGAAGCAGAACAGCGAATTACCCGAATATCGAGAAAAATCATTCATTTACGTCTCGAGCTTTATTATTCATCATCGTGTATGCCGTACTGCTACGCTAATAGTCGTATCCAAACGTTCAACAGTCTGCACGGCTTGCCTTGCGTACGGCTTATCGGTCGGATGCTGCCGGCAATTATGTAGGGATTGCTTTTTACCAAGAATGCTGCATTTCAAATAACAAACCTCATAGGTGGGTGGAATCATACTAGACCCTTTTCAATACGTTTCTTTCCCTATGTTGTAATGGTAGCTAGCTGAGAGTTAGAATCTTGGCTTCGACCAAGCGTGAGTCTCTAGACGAAATATCCAAACCACGTTAGGCATGTGAACAAATCAAAAAGACGCCGTCAGAACGGTACGGTGTGTTGGCCGCTTAAATTGCAAAGAGTTACAGTACCACGACAGAATTAGGCGGCATTAATCTATACAATAGGATAATATGGGGGGTTGCCGTCAAGATATGTAAGACAGTTGATAATCTCCGATCGACTAAACTTATATCTCCAGATATAATAGGTACCAAGCCTTTACCTGCACAACAATTTCATATATCAGATACATACTAGGCTGCATTGACATCGAAGCTCTTCTGCTTTCGCGAGGAGGCAATGTGGGATAGCTGCAGCAAGCATGTAGATAAGTTATTTGGGTCGGCGGGACCTCGCCTGAGAACCAGCTCACCATTCGCGGACCCGTGATATCCATCTTGGCACAACCTCTTCGTCCGCGCGACGACGAACGGTAATGATTTCCCCTGCCAAGCTTGCATCGTGGGGTGTCTTAGCGATCCCACTAGATAACCCTGCTCGCGTGCGCTCTAATACCACAATGGAAGTTGTTCTGGTTATCATTTGCCTGCATGCATATGGGGGAGAGTCCCCAACCCTTGCGAGATACGTGATCCTGGGCTTCAGTTGCGTCGTTTGCGCGCGGTGCTGATCCCTTGGACGGGTTGGAGCTCCCAAGTACAAAATACCATGGCCATCCCGCCTCTCCCATGACGGATTGGTGGCACGCCTTGCTCCTCGAGTCCGCCTGCGCTCGCTCCCCTTCTTTTGCACCCTGCCCCTTCACATCTTTGCTGTGACCTGTCGTGTGAGCGAGCTGCTTGTTGAATCAATATGGTTCGCAGCAGCTTTGTGCTGTCGCTGCTTGCCAGCGCGGGAGGTTTCCTCTCGTCCGAGGCTAAGAAGCTTCCAGAGGCGAAACACCTCTCTGGTAGCTATGTAGTTGAATTTGATGACTCTCAGGTAGATTGTTACAATCCCACCCCTTATTGTACGAGTCGGATTATTTATAATTTAAATAGGACGCATCCGACTTCTTCAAAAGCATTGGCTCGAAGGCACAAACGCGCAGTGAGTATTACCTGTTCCTATTGCCTGCTTGAATGGACTTGTTTTGGGTTAATATAGCACCCTAAGAAAAAAAAAGACAATGTAAAACTCTAAGAATAGTCATTGGCTTACAATTCCACAGTGAGCTTCGACTCCTCAATTTTCAAGGGCGTATCGATTCAGTTTCACGATACCGAGACTGCCGAACAAGAGGCTGCGGCACTCGCAGAGCTGGCAAGCGTCAAACGCGTCTGGCCCAACCGAATCTACGACCTCCCCAAGGACAATGTTGTATGGACGGGCAAGAGCAAGGATGCAAGTGTTGCTAACGCCGTTGTCAAGAGACAATCCAGCAACGACACTTTCAGTCCCCATCTGATGACACAGGTGAACAAGCTCAGAGCCAAGGGTGTTATCGGCAAAGGCATCAAAATTGGTGTCATCGACACTGGTATCGACTACACGCACCCGGCGCTCGGAGGATGCTTTGGACCCGGTTGCCTAGTCTCTTACGGCTATGATATTGTCGGCGATGACTATGATGGCTTCAACACTCCTGTTCCTGATGACGAGTAAGTCAATTCTGAAGAACATTAAGTGATATATGATGAATAGTGAATGGCTGATATTTACATAGTCCATATGATGGATGTGCTGGCCATGGTAGTCACGTCAGCGGTATTATTGCAGCGCAGGCAAACGAGTACGGGTTCACAGGTGCTGCCCCAGGTGTCACCCTCGGCATGTATCGAGTATTTGGCTGCACGGGAAGCGCTGCCAACGATGTTCTGATTGAGGCGTATCTTAGAGCCTTCAAGGATGGCTCCAATATCATCACCGCGTCTATCGGTGGCCCTTCGGGCTGGAGTGAAGACCCCTGGGCTGTTGTGGTGTCGCGAATCGTGGACGCTGGCGTGCCTTGCACCGTGTCTGCCGGTAACGAGGGTGCGATGGGCTTGTTCTACGCCAGCACGGCGTCGAACGGTAAGCGGGTTACCTCGGTGGCTTCCATCGACAACTGGGTCACGCCTATATTGCTGATCGACTCCTTTTTCAGCATCGATGGTGCTGCAAATGAGACTTTCGGGTACGTCGTGGGCGACCCATCTGGCTGGGCTGGTGTCAAGCTCCCCTTGTGGACTCCAAACTTTGATATCTCGGATCCTGCTGCGGGCTGCAGCCCATACCCAGCTGACACGCCAGACCTTTCTGACAAGATTGTCCTCATTCGCCGCGGTACCTGCACCTTTGTTGAGAAAGCAACCAACGCCGCCAACGCAGGCGCCAAATACGTATTGTTTTACAACAACGTTCCAGCTGGGGCTTTGGGCCCTTCCGTGAGCGAAGTTACCGCTATCAAGGCTGTCGGCATGGTAATTCTCGCTACTCTGGATGTTTGCTATATGTTGCTAACTTTGACTATAGACTACCGCAACCCAAGGCGAAGCATGGGTGAAAGCTCTGGCTGCTGGGTCCGAGGTCGTTCTCGACATGGTTGATCCAGAGACCGCCCCAGTCTCGTAAGGAAGATTCCGCTTCTTGAAGAGCAATGTCGCTAACATATCGCAGCCTAATCACTGCTGACAACACCCTCACTGGCGGATCTGCCAGTACTTTCACCACGTGGAACCCGACTTATGAGATGGACATCAAGCCGCAGATAGCCTCACCAGGCGGCAACATCTTGTCGACTTATCCACAAACGCTTGGTTCCTATGCAGTCATCTCTGGTACCTCGATGGCTTGCCCTCTTGTTGCCGGTATCTACGCTCTTATTGCTGACGTCCGCGGTACCTTCGATCCTGCTACCCTAGAGGCTCTGATAGCTTCTACGGCGAACCCGCGGTTGTACAACGCCGGCAGTGGCACGGCTAACGTCAAGGCTGCTGTGGCGCAAGTGGGAGCCGGTCTTGTCCAGGCCTACGATGCTGCTTACGCCACCACCTTACTCAGCAAGTCATACCTCGCCTTCAACGACACCGACCATCTTCAAAAGACGTTAAAGTTCTCCGTCAAGAACCTGGGTAAAAGTGCGGTGACTTATAAACTGGGCTCCGTTGGTGCGGCTACCGGCTATACCTTCTCTGATTCCATCTACCCTGACCAATTCCCCGGATTGGAGGTATCCGACGAGTACGCCAGTATCAAATTAAGCAGCTCTTCAATTACCGTGCGTCCTGGCGCCAGTGCCGATGTCTCCGTGACTGTGACGCCCCCCAAACTGGACGGCGCTCGCCTTCCCGTCTACTCAGGCTACATTACCCTGAATGGAACTAACGGCGAGAACCTCTCTCTTCCCTACAACGGGGTAGTGGGCAGCTTGCACAAGACCCGCGTCCTGGACACCGGCTACCTCGCCATCTCGAGCGACGCTAACCTGAACCCCGTGAATGGCAACGCGTCCTTCGTCCTCTCCAAGAACCCCGCTGCCGATGTGACTCTGCCCGTTGCCGTCGCGCTAATGGCCTTCGGATCGCCTCGCATCAGCATCAAGCTATTGCAGGTCAACGGCAACAAGACCAAGAACCTAGGCGACATCTTCGAATCGCCGTACGACTACGCCTCTCGTGACGCCTACCCCGCCGCCTTCGACGGCCGCCTCGCAGACGGCTCCTATGTGCCCGCTGGCGAATACAAGTTCTCCATCGAGGCCCTTCACATATTCGGTGACGCCAAAAAGGCCAAAGAGTGGGACGTCACTGAGTCGGCTCCGTTCGCCATTCGTTATGGGAAATAAGTAGGTAGCGGAACTGAATAAGCCCTATCTAGAATCCAAGTGGCTGAGGTTTGTAATCGTCTCGGTGGATGTTTACATAATATTATAAATATGAGACATGTTCAATGACTAACGTTAAACACCCGCGTTGTTCTTCCCGTGATACGTTGATTGATTATCCACTTTGAACGCCAAACTGCTACCTCAGATATCTCTGTTTTTGGCCCTCACTCTCACATAAATAAATAATAGAGACAGACCCAACTTAAACTCAAACTCAATATTAAACTCTTGGTAAGAGAAGGGCACTGCCCGCACTCAGACTTCGATGAAACCTAGATCATGATACGCCTGAAATGGATATATTGCCATTCTTCATTGCTCTACCCATTCCTTTGCACATGCTGTTATTTAATGCATATTAGCATGTTAAGATGGTTCTTTATCAAGTGAATCATTAAAACTGAAGTTCCTCGTAATTTCGCAGAGCAACCAAAAGATTACAATTGGAGTGTTATGCTGATGATATCAACTAGGTACCTTGCCTCGAAGATAGCTAAGCCCCGATAGAACGATTATGATAAGTATTCAACTAAGCAACAAAATGGAGCTACTTGGAGGTATATTTATGATCCAATCGGGACAGACCCTGGATCACGGCCAAAAAGATACAACTTCAATCTAATCTTGGACCTTCAGTATACTTACATTCACAATCCTTGTTGTCGATCGGTCGCATTTCTAAATCCTCATAGTAACCCGATCCAAATCTAATACCTACTTAATTTGACCACGCCCTTCACGTTCACAATATTTGAATTCCACTCGCATAGGTTACATAGTTGCGACGAGATGCTGGGTCTTCAATGGCGGCGCACCGTCATCTCGACACTGCGGCAGGGATCTACAGCTGCACGACGCAGCCCTATCAATATCGGCAGACTGCCTTTGCAGACACAATCGAGAAGCTTTCGATCAGCGACCCTTTCACGCGTGACGAGACCATCCTGCACAATGCGATACTCAACCGCGTCAAACCCGCCGGATGCCGCTCTACCCGAGAAGCCCGACTACCTCAACGATGCAGAGTCGGCCATCTGGGACAAGCTGACTGCTGAGTTTGCCCCGACAGAGCTGGTCGTCCAAGACATTTCGGGTGGCTGTGGCTCCATGTATGGAATCGAGATTGCCTCGGAAAAGTTCCGCGGCGCAAACATGCTGAAGCAACAACGAATGGTGAACGCCCTTCTCGGTGATGAGATGAAGAGTTGGCATGGCGTCCAGTTGCGCACAAGAACTCCGTGATAGTGGCCGCATGACACGAGAGCGCAGATGCCCTTAGCTTCGCGATTTGTTGCTGTCGGAGAGGCCGTTGAAACAGGGGCGGCTATCCGCAATTCACAAAAATTCACCCTACACCATGCGCCATACACCATACATACCCGCTCGACCTACCTGCGCTATACAGTACAAAGTCTCTTTGATACCCATAGCTCCAACAAATCTCACCAGAGAGGAACAAAGAACTAGATCGCATCCTAGATTCTGGCATGCCGTAATCACATTGTACATTACTACGCGCTGATTACCGTTCCGATTGTACAACCCTGTATTTAAACTGGAACGCTGAGCTCGAATTTGGAGCCTTCAAGATTCTCAGAAGTATCTCACGACCACTCTGACTTGAAGTATTGATCTCGTTCGAATTGTGGTATTGTTAGACCACCGCATAACGCCGCAGCCACTTGTTAATGGGTCGTGATACCTCAGGCCCCCACCATTGTATCGAACCCTGCTGTCACTTTGGTCGTTTGTATTAAATCAACAGTACTATGAACAACGTCTAAGCAGCCAATATAGTAATTAATGCCAACGCACAATTTTATGACATCAGCAAGTGTCAAACAACATGAATAGGATATGTCGAGTATTAATACTTCTTTACACTCGCTCCGGCAGCTGCGCTAGGGGGCAAGGAACAAGAAGCATATCCGAGCGGTATCTCAATATAGCTATGGTATGGTATCACCACTTGATGTCCACCCAACGAGACCCACATACGATAGCTCCAACAAACGGCAAACAAATTGTTGTTTGGGGGTTCATGCATGGGTCCTCGGATTTTCAGCTTGATGGTGTTCTGCCTCTCGGAGCCTGCTTGCTTGTGAACAGGATCTAGATATTGTGGTAACAAATGACACTTCTGAGAGCCCAGATGTCAAGTGGCTTACTATTTGAGAAGATGGCCTGTATTGTTCCGGTTTCGACAGCAGCCGGCGGATCCCGGTTGGCTGTGTCACCACGAAAGCAGTGTGAAAATGAGACAGCCCTCGTAAGACTGGCCGTCTGTAGGCTGTTTCGGCGTAGAAAAAGAGCAGAGACGACGAGGTTATCAATAAAGGCGCTCGAAACCGGTATATCAGATCCCCGCGGCTATTACCTCTAGGCCTGCGAGGCCTCATTTCCCACAAGGTCATATACTCTTTTGGGTTTGTCTCCGCTCTCTCGGGTGGTTTTCAAGTAGTATAAGCGGCATTTTTTCCAGCTCACCGCAAATAGCTCATAGATCGTCGGCGCCACGGTTATATTGAGTCGTAGTGAAATCTTGTACGACGATGTCAGCTTCACGAGTATCAATAGACGTTGCCGGTTATGCAAATACACGAGAGAAACTTGCGGCCATTAGACAAGCCAGCCACTCTTGTGGGCCAGCTCGGCCACCCGGTAGCACTTTTTAACGCCTAACCGCAAGACCAAGATGGACTGAGCCATGTGCCCAGTTTACACTCCAGAGAGTCAAGCATTAGCCAAGCACTTTCATGAGATTTCCAGCTGGTACCAAATGCAGACTATTAGTTGTGATAAGGAGTCACTTCTCAAGCATGTAAAGCGGTCGATCAGCACGACAATGGAGTCAATTGATAACCAAAGGAAAAGCTTCGTATATAAATAGCCACAGTAAAACAACTAGCTGCCTACCCTAGGCCAAGCTAAGGAAAGCAGTCCGTCGGTGTTGCCTTGATACTGCACAAAAACAAGCATTGAATCCATAGTCCTAAATCAAACATTATACTCTCGAGATACCTAACATCTCCAGATTATCTCCTCGGTTTGACGCCAACCCCGACTCGGCAAAAAGCATTATCTGCATATAGAAGCATGTTCAGGGTATAGACGCTACTCCGGATGCCCCGGTTCCCGCCATTATAACCCGTAGACTGTCTCAGTATCTCGACAGATAGTAGCCTGGTAGTAAAGCATAGTGGCTATTATCTACTGAATTCCAAGTCTCATCCTGATTTCCCAGTTTCTTTTTTCGCCTTCAGTGACCTAATAGTAAAATCGCTAAACACCCTACGCATATCTCATGACAAGATTGATATGCGTGTGACGGAATACGTACGACAGGAGTCTTACTGTTTTATCCAACCCTTGTTCACACCGCAGGCCGGGTTTGTCCCCGGAGGCTCGGTACCCCTTCACCGGGACGTTTTCCGATGACGAATCAGATATTGGATATCCCCGTTCTCGCTGAGCTCAGGCGGATGTCTAAGAATATTCTGTAGCAGGACGAATTCTAGCTAAGGATTCGTTGAAAGTTTCATGGCTTCATCAATTAGGTAACTCATGTCTTAGATAAAATACCGTGCATGATGGCAGGCTCTCGATTTGATTACTGAACATAGTTGAGACATGGACAGCACTTTAAAGTGCCCTACAGCCAGATCTAGTGTATGTTATATTGAATTGACCCGCTGATGTCATGAACGAATATAGTAGACTTTAGAGCTTGTAGTTCCAGAGTAATGGAGCTTCACATAGCCTAGGTCCGGCAGTTGGAGCCGAAGACGCGAAACTCGCCATTCCCAATGTCAAAATAGCGCCTCTCAGACCACCCTACCCCGTCGCTCTAGACTAGTGTATGTATTTGTACATAGAGTAAACCCTGTGGCGCGCCGAAGGCTAATCGACCTAGGTAGCGATAAACGCCACGACGAAAGCCGTGTCGTGGAACAGCCTCACCCGTTTTCGATGTTGAGCGATCAAGATCTTAGCCTTGTCAAACAAAGCTGAGCATGTCATGTTGCCAACTAGAATCCATGACACACAGGAATCGACAGAGAGGGACACCTAGAAAGAAAAAAAGAAAAATACAGCGCCGCTATGCATACACAGCAATTATGCTCGACAGACAACATTGGGTATAGCGTTGGAATGTGGTTAACCCTGTTGAGCTGGAGTCACCGCACTTCCTGCCACGCGGGAAATCTTCACACTTCCGCCGGAACCTCTATGTTCTACAACTAGATTTCTGTTCCTGAAGGCAGGCTGAGATGTGTTATTAGACACCCCACGCCTCCTAAGGGTTCATGGAGGCTGCTCAGGGGACGACCTCATTCTCCACCGACACCCTTCAGCGTGATTCGACGGTACTCATCCTCGTCGTCTTGGGCCTGTGCTGTCCATGGTCCTGGCCTGGCCATCACACCCCTCCCTACTCTTCGCTCGAGGAACTTGAGGTTAACTCGGACGTTGCCATGAGGGTACTCGAGCTCGCGCCTATAAATCAGGCAATGCCTCGATCGTAAATTGGGCTCAATTGCGCCGAGACTACACACCAACAACAGAGTTATTCCCCTTCTCCCGCCGCTGAACCGCCCCAAATACCGCTGATATGGTTTCCATCGCAGTCGAGCCACCCGCGCAAGTCCAGAGACGGACTGTTCTCTATCCCCCACTGGTAGTTTCCTGCCGCAGCAACCAGTACACCTTCTACCAGGTTGTGCTCATGGACTCACACGGACACATCGTCGAGTCTAATGACCTCCTCCAAGGCACGTTGTCAAAATCTCCACAGCTACTGGAGAGTACCGCGGGAAGTAGTCGATCCTCTAAGGACTACGCCGTCTTCCCCGACCTCGTCATCAACAAGTCCGGGACATATACGGTTCAGGTCAATGCCTACCAGATAGACTATAGCTCCATGCCTCCCACCACATACCACGCAGGCGCGGTTGCCACACGGAGTATCCGAGTTCGTACTTCGTCGGTTGCTGCAGAACGACCGTGTAAGCTTTCCCCGCGTATCAACATGAAACTTCACTATCGTATGACTAATACTCATCCATCTTCAGCAAGCTCCGAGGCGAGATTGTTGGACAGATTGACTCAGGCTGGTTTCCCTATCCCATGAGCCCCGCAGTGGGGAGGAAGGGGGGCCAGGTCGAAAAACAACAACAGGCGAGGCTTAGAGCCGTATAAGAAAAAGAAATGAGAAAGTGTGATGGAAATCGTTGTTGCAGCTATTACAAACGACCAATGGGTTTATGGATTTGTCGGTCGAGGACACAGTCTGCCACCGGATGATTTTCTTTTTACTCTAGTAAAATTCGTAGAGACAAATGGGACGGGTTTTATACTACTATATTAGACCTTTTTTTAGGCCAATTATTAGACGAACCACTTGTACTACCTACTTATCTGAAGTCCAATGATACTTAAACGATTCCCAGCTACGTCACTTCAAGATAATGAGAGGAGCGCGAGAGCTTGCCAGCTAGTTAAGTAGTTTCACGATAAGGTTTCAAGCATGTACCACATTACGCGTGTCTCACCAGTTGTCAATATGCTGGGGAAGCCTCCAATAACGGCTGATATGCCCTTGCTCTGCTCTAATGGCGTTGCCTTACCCACAATTGGAGAAATGTGGCCCGTGAACGCGCTCATCAGCAAATTAGCCATTTACTTACACGTAAGTCCCAAGAACAATTACGTTTTAGGGTTTTTTTGCACTGTCTAGAATGGGATCGGCTGCCCCGAGATCCATTGTCGGCTTGTTATGTTACAAATCTCACAGACATTTAGATCATTCCGCGTCGCCGCGGTGCTGAGCCGCGCAACCCCAGTTGTGATAAGACCACGATTATACAGGACGCACAACGATTCTGCTTCAGTTAACCTATACAAAGCGCCTGCTGATTATAATTAGATCCGTCTGGGCTTGGAAGATCGCCGTTTGTGCATGTGTAGAGCCGAAGCAGAGCGTGCTGGGGTACAAGATCTAATTATCTCGCAGCGCATATAATCTCACACGTGAACCCAAGAGACTGGATAGGTGGACTATCATCACATGAACCTACCCGCCTGGCGATCCAATTTGCCGATCTCCAGCATTGTTGTCATGATATGCAGATCGTGCAGATAATCATGCAGAAAAAGGGTCCCTGATAATACTATGCCCTCTTCCTCATCAACGAATCAAGGAGTCCAGTCACGCAGAGGAGGCTTCCCACCCAAGCCACAGGGCTGATTACAAAAAGAAAAGCGGCGTTTTAACCAACCAAACCTTGGAGAGAGAGCAGAAGCTCCTTCCTTTCAAGCTTCCAACCGAATGCTTACATTTCCGGTTGGGACGTCCCGTGATAATCAACACATGGTGGAGCGAGCACATGACACGACTTGGACTGTCCATGGGTTCACCTTTCTTCCCAACACGGCAAATTCTGCGAATCCGTATCCAGAATTTCATTTCCAATATCGTGTTCGCTACCCGGCGCGAATAGAGTTCCAGCAGAATTGGGATTTGATAAAAACCGATCAACGATTCAATTTCCCATGTGCCATTTCCATAGTTGCTTTCGCCGATCTGCAGGACATTTGCTGTATCTGGGGTTGGCGCTTCGCGCTAGGAAATCCCGTGCTGCCATCCGAATTCGAGATCCAGTTGTGGTTGTGGCGCACGATGCTAGCCATCTACAGGGGACTGCACTGCAACCTCTGCAGAGAACCCCTTGCGTGCTTTACATATAAGCAATATTTACTTGCATCATACGCCACATTGTATGTTGGCACTTCCACAGTACCTACCTACCCACGTCCAAAGTTGGGTAAATTACCAGGCTAGAACCATTCTAGCATCAAAGCATAACTCCATAGATTAAGAAACACCCTTGACGATAGGGATCGTACCCTGTCAAACAGCCAACGAGGCGTGCGCTACTGCACCGCCTAGCCGTCTTGGGTTGCAGTATCCAATGTGCTGGGTCGCGTTATCATATCTCCTGGGATCAGGGGCGCGTACTTATGCCTGTTCAGGGTATTTCCTTCAGGGTAGGTGGAAGATAGGCGAGCGGGCGCACCCTTGAAGCTCACCCTGGTTACCACGAAGCGGGATATCTGACATCCGCGACCCAACGAATCTCAAAAGTGAGGCGGGGAGTGAGAGGTTCTAGATGCTTGGTTTTGTGTCAATATGCGATGAGCGTATATTAACGACATCGTAATGATCGACGTCTTCGCCGTTCGAGCGGTGAGATTTTGTGATGAATAACTTCTACTAAAGTATCCCAACGCTGGTGGCAACGCTATGATATCGAGACCTCTCAGGGCGCGGGACCGAGGACTTCCGTGCAGAGACGTCAGCGAGGCTTCTTGTTTAGAGGTAGCGATGTATTGTCTAGCGTCACTAGATCACTGCGATGGTGAGATTCACATCCCGCGGGCACATATCAGGTCATGAAACGAAGTTGCGCCTCGATGACAAAAGATTGTTTTATGATAGACGATATATCACTATCAATCCAAGCAAGCATGAGGCGACCGGGGATGCCGCGGAAGGTGAGGACTATCCGTAGGAGTCCGTCGAGCTGAAACACCACACGGGAATTCTAATTTTTTATTTTTTTTTACAGACACGCCATGGAATAATACGACTTTTATCAGACTCATAGATTGTTTGTACATGTACTACCAGGAAATGGTAGTGAAGGAAGGCGCAGTATGCATGGGCAGGCAGGCATGCTATGCGTTGGTCGAGCAGTCCTCAAACCGTATAATCTCCAATGAGAATCAGTTATTGATGAGTGTTGAAATATCCCCGTGTAAGTCTTCTAAACACTAGCAATGGTCGCAAGCAACATAGTTAGCACATGCCATCTATCAAACCCCCGTCCATGGTTTAAATCTTGGGATTTTATCTTTAGACTATGAACTCCTACACTGTACTCGAGGAGGCTACTGTCGGCCTTAGAATCTTCGTATAGTCAAGAAAATCCTAGCTTAGATAAATGACAAGTTGTTGATCTTAACTCATTGAGGAACTGCTAGGTAGTTTGCCAGCAGCGGTCTGATATTTTTGCCTCTTGATATGAGGACGGAACTTAGCTGAAAATTTGGCTGAGTTTTCTTATCATCGACCATCGAAGCTCACTGAATAGGCTTAGAACACTGTGGTTTTGGTTCTCGCTCTGAAAAGGGGCCCAATGAGCCATAACACTATCGTTAACATTGTAATATAGTGCATGATTACTAAACCATCTATCAAATGGGAGTAAGCCGAAATATCAGCTCATCTCGAGTTCAATGAGTATCTGTCCGTCCATGATGAATTTAAACATCATCCACCGACCGAACGCGAATTATAAACAGTGACTATTAGTCTTTAACCTTGTTGCCCAAACCGTGAGCTGCAAAATACGTATTATCGCCTATAGCTATTAGTTATAATTGGTGGGATCTCGAGTTACTGTCGAGGTTCACCTTTTCACTCTTATAGAACTGGCGCAAAAGCAAAGCTATTATCATGTTGCCCTCCATAGCGATGTATGTTTCAGTGTAATATAGACCCCAATGGAAAGCATGTATGATATAGGATGATAATCTAACAGGGTAGATGCCATCTTGTAGGACTGCGAATACCACAGTCATGTTTAGAGAACTTAGCTTTTGGATACGCGTTTACAATGTTATAGACAAGAGACGCTATGAGAGCGGGCTTGTAATTGGAAGTATATCGATGAAATGAAATATGTAAGAAACATTACACGAGTAAAATAGGACAATGTAGACGGTACTGGTAAAGTCAAAGCAGGAAAAACATTTCATGATACACTCAATTAATAACCGACTTATCGTTAGATCCGTCACAGTCCCAAATTGTGAGCATATATTGACAGCAGATAGCCGAGGAATTCAACTTACAAGATTATAATCTTGGTGTACCAGTTCAGTTCTATAGGGATGTTCCACGACGGGTTTGTTATTCGAATTTCGTGTCCGGGTGAGTTCGGCCCTAGATGGAAACTCGAGAATAGAAACGATGCTTGATTCAACTCATCGAGAAAGTAATATGCAAAAGCAGACCATCTGTTTCTAGGGGCTAAACAAGCTAGTTCAAACGGTACAATATGAAGTTGCCGTAAAATGATTGTACGTATAAAGGCAAGAACCATGAGAGTTCGTAAATATTTACCAAATCTAGACTAGTCGACAGAGAAAGGACTTTTATAGGCACCAGGCTCATGTTCAAAAGGTACATCTTAATGCCTCAACTAGAGAACGCAGCCTACACGAGTAATGTGTGAAAATAAGGTTTGTCTATGAAGATGTTCTAGCGCCTTTAGGACAGCAACAAGTGTTCAAAAACATGCCTCGATTTAGATCTCGTTCCTAGTTGTAGGGGCGTGAGATGGCTTGTAGATATCGCCCTCGATGAGGTAGAAGTTGGTCGTCTATTTGTCTATGAGGACTGACTATATCTCTCTATTGGGTACGGGGAAACTTAAATTTGTAGCGGACATTAAACTCCTAAACACATCTTTTGCTTATGCAAACCTGTCATCCGAATATGCTAACATGGTTATCCACTATAGCTATATTTACTTTTATAGAATCCTTACAGTTTATGACCCAAAAACCCAATATAGCTTCTTGCTCATAATAACGGCTAAGTTATGATGGGATAAAGTTAGAAGCTAATACCTAGTGGCATTTAACTGTATCTGAGTGACTGTGTTACGGTATGTATATAATCGACGGCAGACTGTCAAACGCCCGACCTAACTACGTTTTATCGCTTGATGGTGCGATGGTTTCGTGTTGTAGTTCTGTTTCGTGCGGATTACATCAACCCCAGTAAGAATGGAAGACGAAAGAGACCCGACTAATTGAATTACTGAAGTTTGAAAGGCTAGAGAGGGTAGGAAACATACAAAGATCAGAATTTGCTAACCGCTCTTAGCTTAACTACCGATCTGCTGGAAACAGGGCTCAAGTGTTCGGAAAGACTGACAGTTGATCTCGCTACGAAGTCTGCTTCTAGGACCAAGAATAGTTTCGGCTAGCTCTAAGACTCATAGTGTAGATAAGGTTACAGTTCTGATCGCTGGTAATTCCAATATTGACTTATTGTTATTGCACAAGGAGGAAAACCCCTATCCACATATTCAGCATGAAATTCTGGCAAAATATGTATACGGGCCATGGGACCATGCCCGACACCCCTGGTTTTCGAGAGTTATTCCGTGGCTTTCCGTGACAATCGAGATCTGAGACTCTGCTGCTAGCACACGGCTGGAGCGTTGACTATCGCTGTCGCGTGAAAGAATCTAAAGAATTTTTGTGGGCAAGTGTAAGCTATATGCACACTGTTCATTATTGTGCAGAAGTGATGCAAATCAAAAGTTGTTCGCTCCTAGATCAGATGATCAGTTGCTTGTTGCGGTGTAAGCGATAAATCACCGTTGGCCGTACATTGGTCTACGAAACCAGTTTGGCGACCCTTGAACGGTAGAGTGAGGCAAAAAGGAAGCGTTTCTCACTCACGCAAATGATTCGCTAATCCATATTGTACTTTTATCCTTTTTGATGATATGTCTCGCCGTCTAAAGCTACTGAAGCTGATATGGAGATGAGGTGGGGGAACGGGCTGTGCCCCGCGTTTGTACATCCTATGGGAGATAGTACGTTGGTTTCATTGCTGTCATAGAGCCAAGTTGTTTGACACGTATTGAATGGCCTGACGATAGGTGATATGCTTCGCTGGCGGGGGGTTTACCTGCATGACGTTTCGGATCAGAACCCGGTCTAATCTAGGTAACAGGCCGGGGGATATGATATGAAAGTAGTTATTTATTTAAAAGCAATTTAGTGTTCGTATGATATGTGTATGATATATTTTTGTGTAATTCAAACATGTCGACTAGCTAGGTATCGTGACAAACGCACTACACGGTTTTAAGTCTAAGACAAAGAACCCGCGCTGATTGAAGAATATCATCACACACGATCGATGTAATGGTGCAGCGTTATTTGATCTTAAATCTAGAACCCTCCTAGAGCGTGATGCTGCCGAGTGTAGTTAATATAATCAGGTGATGATCCTCTACCCTTGTTTGAAGGAGCTTAAAGTGGTTGCATATGAAGACCTTTGCGCATATGGGCATTGATACCCCACAATCTGGCTAATTGAAGCCGTTTCAAGCCATACTGGCACATTCATGCATGCTATGAAATATACTTTTGTATACTAAATATGGCTTTTGGGTATACTGTAGACAGCAGTAGCACGAAATCGCACACGGAGATCTACGGGCACCGAGACAGACTTGTTGGGTAGGTAGAAACTGATAAGCCTATTAGATGTTTTGCTCATAGCCTCTTGCCATGTTGTCTCTCTATTTTTGGGTGTGTATCAAAGAGCAGGCGAGCAACTGACAATGAAGCTGACTTATGGGAAGAAGGCGGTGAGACAGCCCTGGAGGTTAGTGTGGCTGGCGTTTGCTAGAGAGTACGGATATGAAGCTCGGTCAAAATACATCGACTGTCGCTGTAACTTTTTATGCTGAATACGTGCCTCTTGAAACCCGGGCAGTCTATACCTACTAATACTATGCAGTCCAAATTCAGCAACTGCATCCCGATTCCGGTCTTTTGAATGGTGGATGACCTGTCGGTAGGCCTGAAGGTTGGAGGGGAGTGGAGTGCACGCACTCCTGTAACAAACCGCTGCAGATTTGGGTGCTCACGCAGCGCAGCGGAAGCAATCTAATTGGCCCATTCACTCAATGGTAGGTTGTCATGGTAGCGCACCACATGCCTAGAACGTAGCGCTAGCCGGATGAAGACTAGCGCTCAGACCATCCCAGGGGAGACAGCGCATGAATGGGGCCGTGGTTGGGGGGGTTGTTGACAGAGCCGAGACAACAAAAGCAGGAGTCACTGTCTCCAGCGGCGGCGGGTGCGTGGTCCGTCTTCCTCCGTCAACATCATCGCCATCTCCGCCCAACAACCTTCGACTAACCAAACAGCAAAGCCCCGACAACTAGAGGTAAGTCCAGACGACACGAGAACCGATAAAATCGGCAACGCGACAACGACAAAAAGACGACCATTTCAACGACACCAAAGCATTCATCCAGCCAATACTCATCTCTTTTGCGACACGAGCACATTCACGCCCAAACAACAACAGCAACATCGACTTCGGGTTGAACGATCAGAGGAGACCAAAGGCCCATCCCCAGGGATTACAACCCTCCAAAGAACAGACCATGTGCACCCGTCTCTATTTCTAGGGGCTGACAAGACATTATTCGCTCTTTCGCTCATCAAACAACTCATTCTATCAAACGCCACTCTCTTCCTTGAATTTCCTTGAGTCTACGTATTCTGCTCTTAGCAGGCATTCATAGTTCGCAACCACCCTCTCCGCCAAATCGCGCACTAATGCGATACCAAATCACGGTCTAAAGGGGAACCATCTAGTTGCGTGCACATACACCATAACCCAAAAAAAAAAACAAAAAAAAAACAATAAGCAGCCATGGCCGAACCGCCGTCATCGCCTCCGAACGAGCACGCCACCGCGCAAGAGTCCCTCTCCTGGTACAAAAGGCAGTATGAACAGCTTTGCGACGAGCTTTCCGAGTTTCGGGAGTCGAGTCATGAGCTAGAAGCCGAACTCGAAAAGGACCTAGATGCTGCTGACAAGCGACAACGCGCGTTAGAACAGAAGGTGGAAAGTGTGCAGTTCGAGGTTGACGAGTGGAAGGTATGTTTGTCGGACAAATCGCCTCTATAGCGCTCACTACCATGTGCTCACAAACCCTCAGGAGAAATGCAAAAAGGCAAAGGCTGAGGCGAACGCCGCTCAGAATACGCTGGAGAAGGAGATTACTACTCTCCGAGATGCGAACCGGAGCTTACATCTGAAGTTGCGGGACATCGAAGTTGCCAACGATGATTTCGAGCGCCAAGCTAGGAATACTACTTCATCACTGGAGGACATGGAGTCCAAGTATAATGTGGCTATCGAACGGACCGTCATGATGGAAGAAGAGATCAAAATAGGGGAGCAAGAGCGAGAGACGCTGCGCATCGAGGCCCAGCGGTTGCGAGAGGAACTTTCGGATCTCAAGATCGAAGCCGAAATCATGCAAGACAAGATCAAGAAAGCCGAAAACCGCCATCTCTCCGTCATTTCTACTGACATCTCTATTCTTGATTCGGACATATACGAAGACTCTCCACGATCCACAGCAAGCTCGCCTATGATCAGCACACCTCCCAACGAACTCTCTCTCCCGCCAGTCGGCAAACTTCCGCCAGCAGTGAATGAACCGCCCTCACCACCCATGTCAGACGCCTCCGCAACTCTACCCAGACCGTCTTCGAGGCTCAAGACACCGGCGCAAATGAAGTCTCGTATTCCTTCTTCAGCGGACCGTAGCACTACGCCAAAGCCCAGGAGTCTCATGCCGTCCAGCGCTCGTCAACCCGGTATGCGCTCTGTTACTGCTACACGCACACCTGCACCAACACGCACAACCACCAACCGCGCCACTTCTCACAGAATGCCACCCTCCACATCTCTTACACACATCCGCTCCCTTACTGCCCAGATGCAGCGTCTCGAGGCTCGCGTCCAGTCGGCAAGATCAAAATTACCGGCCCCTGTCCAAACGCCACCACGCGCTTCGCCCAGGTCGTCTCTGCAGGGCGCTATTCCCCAAATGCCTTCAACTGTTACTATGCGATCACGTAAGCGCACGATAGGCTCTGTCGCATCGTCTATAACAGAAGAGACTCCAATACACTCCACAAACAACGCCGGGGTAGGTAGACATACCAGTCGACTTAGTGCGTCGGGTGTGACACGGCTGTCCTTTGGTCCCCTGCCCAACCGGTCGAATGGTTACGAGCCTGAGGGATCAGCGATGGGTATTTCGCGTCCAAGCAGTCGGGCTAGTGTATCGGGCTATGCCGGACCCGAGAGACCCCCGAGTCGTAGCGGAATTGCGCGTCCTTTATCCCGGACGAGTATGGTTGGCGGTAGAACACCGATGGGGTTACGTCCAAGGAGTTCCATGAGCGGCAGCTTACACGGACATTCTCAAAGCATAAGCCATATTGAATTCGACGAGATGGATGAGCGTACACCCAGCCGTCGCGGGACCTATAGTAAATATGACACGGATGGAGGTGCCAGCGCTATTCCAGGTCCCAGCGGGATTCCTCGACGGCAAAGCGGCGGGCCTGGCCGGAGAATAAGCGGAGGTGGAGCCAACGACGGCGGTAGGTCGAGGAAGCTGAGCGACCTGGGAGAGACATATTGAGTTATGTCCCTCTGCTCTTTTTGATGATTCTCTTCTCCTCCATATTACACAGCTCTCATCATCTACACCGGGTTGCCCATTCAGATAGGCGTTTCTGCTCGCATTTGGGAAAAGATATCCGGTCTAGATCGGTGGGGCGCTGACGGCGTTACGAGGTTACGAAACGGCTGGCATATATCATTCGGACTTGCGTACCTATTCCGTGTTCTTTTCTCATGGACACCGGACTCATCGGTGTTATGGCGGATCATCTCTCGCGGTTGGAACGGATTTTTGATCTTTCTTTGTTCACGAAGCATAATATCCCATTCTTTTTTACCTTTTTTTACTTTTTTTATATTTGGAAGTGAAGACAGAATCCCTGGTGCTGTTGAGAGGAGGGACTGCTCGTCTTAAGTAGGAGGAAATGATATCCAACCTTCCCCTCCCTCTTTATTGACAACTGTAGATTGGCTTTACCAGCACAAAACCTGGTTTTGGATTGTACATAATAGTTTCCCTGTCATATTGTCGGGAGGGAAGGGAAAGGTGGGCTGGGGAAAGGGAGGAAGAAGTGACCTGGGCCACCTAAAGTAATACCAGCCGAAACAGCGGCACATAAATAGTCTCCTTTGTACAGGCAAGAATGCGAATATCGCCGACATTGTCAACCCATGAATAGCGTTCCAGAGACTCGTGACACTACAGCGTAGCTTTATTTTCCTGGTCACTTGCTAATTGGAGACGACGACGAACGCTAAATACTTCTATGAATGAACATAAGCTCTTAATTCTTACATTGAGTCGTTGTGAGGACACACTAACAGGTTGATGAGAGGACGTCGCGAATCTCTAGATTCTTAAGAGCAGTGGTGTTAACAGTGTATAAGGCTTGTCCCTTACGGTGGATGCTATGTCAATTACCTACTCTAGTATTTCGGGATACCACTTGCGGTCTCAGAAATTGGTGAGAGCTGCAGGATTCCAAGTTATCCCTGTAACTCACCATGACGGCTTGGGCACATACAGCTCACCATCCTTGCTCGCCATGCTTGTCTCATGACTCTAATGTCGCAGATTGCAGGCCTCGCTTCCTCATTTAATTGGATTGTGGAATTCGGGGTTGTAAATGATCAATTAGTTATGAGATTTAAATCTATGATCAAATGGTCCAATAGTGCGGAGACTAAGGAGATGATTACTACGAGACTCGCTTCGCGCAGCATTGTGAGCTACAGATACATGCTCTGAACCACGCCATGTGCGGTCTGCAGCAGCGACTTTCCCGTGCGATGACCTCACATATATATAATCAAATACCGGGTACGCTCAAAGAGACTATATAAGCTAGGTAGATTGACATGTGCGTTATGAGCAGGCGTATTGGTTGGTCCCGGGTGTCTGGTAAGTCTGGGGAAAAATCGTACGATGCCAAGGGCTAGCCCACGCTCGTCATTGCGGCTGCTGCCGCAATGGGCAAGAACCACTCGGAATTGTTGCTGGTTTACCTCCTATGCTAGGTATAAATAGCTGTCCGATATAACCTAGCAATGGACATTGCGTTCTTTCTCCTTTGATCCTGTTTCCCACTCCCACCATCTCATCAGCTGCGTCGCACATTTGCCGCTCACCTAGTTTGGTATTACAACCCTTCCGAACACCAAGCTCCGACGAACGAATGGACGGCATAATTACATAACTCTGGGTCCTGGCTGATAAGAACCAATGGGGGCCTCGGCCTCGGAGTCCGAATTCCAGATTTCTGCTTTTTCGTCAAGAGTTTTGCCCTGGGCGTCGAAACTTACATAGGTTTGACACCGAAGCCACTGCGCAGGATCGCTCTGGTTCGACGGAGCCCGAAGGATGCGTGCCGGATCTAGCCAATTCATTTGTGCGGCATTTTTAGGTTGGTGTGACCGAAGATCCTCGGGTCAAGGTTCCTATTTTTACGGCAGTATGGTATCACCCTTCGATTGCTTCCTTGCTTATGGGGGCTGATTTGGCCCATACATGAGAATTCTGCCAGTACGTGAGGTGTTAAGATACCAAAATATCTACTATTTTTTGCCAGGGCGTACCCGCGGACCCGTCGGACATGCGGTTGGGGATGTGCGCCGGACAATCTCGCACGGGAATACGCCCTGGACACAGATGGAGAATGCCCCCATTCGGATTCAGCTTATTACATGTTGTCTCTTTGTTCTTCACGGCCTTTGAAAGGCATCAGCAAAGGTACTTCGATGTTGGATAGAAACAATAACAGTTCCGTGCGTGTAGGTAAGTCAGTACTGTGTACTCGCAGGTGGACTTAACGACAGAGTTGGAAGACCTATTGAATCAACTCGAAATCGTGGGATGAACCCCAACAATTGAGTCCAGGTTATAGGGTTAGTTGCACTAAAAGAATTGCAAGTGCCCACCTGGTTTCCCGCGGGGCCCGGCACAGGGCCCCCGGCTCTCGCCCATAGCCATCCCTGCCTGCCCTGATCGAGAATTTGCGCTTATCAAATCTGCATGGCATCGTGTGTGCTCAGGGTCCTCTCTGTTCAGGGTCTCGGGTGATCAAGTTGACGTGTACACCATTTGCAAACATTGCCTTACTAGGGGCGTGGAAGCAAATGGAAGAAAATCGTCGGAATCCGAGTAACGCAATTGGGAACTTCTATAGTAAGCAATGGGGCGGGAGTACGCGATAGGCGTATGACTTATATCCTATCCCAGATCCCAGATAGCTATCTCTATCTAGGATGATGTGTATAGGCTTTCTGACTGTGGTGTATCTATCTCTTGGCTCCGGAGTCGTCCTCACTTAATTAATATCGGCGCATTGCCCTTTTCCTATTCGGGAATCCGCCCTTAAGATTTTAGTGTAAATGGAAGAAAAAAAACCATCGACGAGAATCCGACGAAAGAGAAAAGGGGCCTAAGGTTCAGATTTATCTAAACTGTAGAAAGGACGCAGCTAACATCGAAGGATAAGACGGGATATCTGATGACCCTTCAGATAACCGCTTACTCATTTGTGGTTATCTGCTGAGCACGACATCGTGCACGTATGCGTTTCCCTATGGACATAATTTTTAAAAGCTACAAAGTCAGAAGTACGAAGATCCCTGGTTTTTCTGCTGTTGCTACCTAATACCACAATGTCATCTCATACAACCAAGCGCTGTACTAATCGGAATAAAGAAATCTAATGGATCGAATTTGACTTCCGAGCAATCGGACCTGCAACCTGACGTATCGTAGTATTCAGTCCCTTGATCTACTAATCTGGTTGGGATTGATAGATTTGTTCTGGGGTTCCTCTTATTGCCCGAATGGGTAAGGAAAGTTAAAAGATTCGCCATCACGTTAAGCTGACAGCAGATCTAAGGTACTTTGTCGGGGTGCCAAGTCCGTTGCCCTGAATGAACTGATCTTAGCTTTGTGCCGAAATCTACAAAGTTAACCGGATATTTGTTGGTCCTTTCACGCTCGGCATCTGTACATCGTACTTCTTTTATATATCTCGGGCTGCAACAAGGGGATTCAAAATATGGGAAGTAAACATCGCTACCTTAGTATCTTAAAAAAAATCGTAGTGTATTGCCTCGAGAAGAAGACATAACTTAGTAGATTGGACGTTTGGTGAAATGGTGGGTAGAAGTACCTGGTCCCCAACATGATTTAAATCAGCCATCTTAGCGTCTAGCTTGCCGGTAACTGTACCAAGTACCTAATGTTCTAAGTGATGTTCCAGTGCCACCATTAGTGCAGTTTAGCTGCAGTGGTACTGAGGTGCAAGGTACCCTGTACAGCGAAGTACCCACTTACAATCCAGACAGTGACGGAAAGCTCACCATGCACCCAAGATGTGAGTGGCTCGTCGACCATTTTTATTATTCAGATCCCGCCCTTCGTCCAACCTGGCACTCTTTTTTCCTCCCGACACCTCTCAATTCCGCCTTCACGACATACTCCGCTACGGCTGTTGCCAGTGCTTTCTCTTCTCCAAGAGAGCAATTGAATTTCTATCTCGTTACAGCACGGCTCCGGTGACCTCTGCAGTCTTTTTCCTCGCATTGCACGACTAAGACGATACACAAACTAGATACCCGGGAATAGATCTGACTGGTGCTTGTGTAAGTTGGTGCCGTGCTTTCAGCTCTCTCTTAACAACTACGAAGTCAATACCGGAGCAAGCCGAACTCGGTGTATGTGTTTGGGCTGACATCTTTCCCTCCCGTGGGGAGGCTTATAGACATTTGCGCTTCGATTCAGCTTGTACTTGTTTCTGGGCATTACTACTATATTTCCCACTTGCGGTTTTTCGGATAGAGTTGTTGGGTCAGCAGGAACCCACAGAATCATCGTCTGTAACCCAGAGATCCCGTGCAGAAGCCGGCCCACAGTCAGCAACAACTGTGTCTACTGGCAACACCGCAGTCTTCTTTATCTCGAGACACCATTGCTCGTCTTCCCGGCTTTGTAGGAGCTCGAGCAGGGCAGTCACCCTACTTTGTTGATCCCCTGACCATCCTCTTCGGCACAGTCAACTCGAAGCCGTCTACCTACACCACTTCCGATCAACTACTCTTAAATCCTTTTCTCGAGACCATGCCTGCTCAATTAAATGGCCAGAGCGCTGCCAATGGCAACCGAACGGTTCCCCTCCCCAATGGCAAGGCGAGTTGGGCTGAGAAACACAAAGTCGCGGACCACTTCATTGGCGGTAACCGACTTGAAAATGCTGCGCCGTCCAAGGTGAAGGACTTCGTAGCTGCACATGATGGGCACACTGTCATTACAAATGTAAGGATTTTGCTGAGCACGGAGCAAGCACGTCGATTGAGCACGTGCTAACGTCTACTCTTCCAGGTACTTATTGCCAACAACGGTATTGCTGCCGTCAAGGAAATCCGTTCGGTACGCAAATGGGCCTACGAAACGTTCGGCGACGAAAGAGCTATCCAGTTTACCGTCATGGCTACCCCAGAAGATTTGGCAGCCAATGCCGACTACATCAGAATGGCAGATCATTACGTTGAAGTCCCCGGTGGTACGAATAACCACAATTACGCAAATGTAGAGCTGATTGTCGATGTCGCCGAGCGAATGAACGTACACGCAGTGTGGGCGGGATGGTGAGTTTCAATACCATAACTAAATCTGTTCGTGATGGCCAAAGCTAAACAATTCAACAGGGGACACGCTTCAGAAAACCCGAAATTGCCCGAATCATTAGCTGCATCTCCCAAGAAGATCGTCTTCATCGGGCCTCCGGGGTCGGCCATGCGCTCCCTCGGTGACAAGATTTCCTCGACCATTGTTGCACAACACGCCAAGGTACCATGTATTCCATGGTCGGGAACGGGTGTAGACCAGGTCGTGGTCGATGACGACGGGCTTGTTACTGTTGCCGACGATATTTATCTCAAGGGATGCGTTAATTCATGGGAAGAAGGTCTCGTAAAGGCCAATGAGATCGGGTTTCCCGTTATGATCAAGGCCTCAGAAGGTGGTGGTGGTAAGGGTATCCGCAAAGCCTTGTCAGAAGAAGGGTTTGAACAACTATACAAGGCTGCTGCAAGCGAGATTCCAGGATCACCTATTTTCATCATGAAGTTGGCCGGAAACGCTCGACATTTGGAAGTCCAATTGCTGGCTGATCAGTATGGAAACAACATTTCACTCTTCGGCAGAGATTGTTCTGTTCAGAGACGGCACCAGAAAATTATCGAAGAGGCTCCAGTAACGATTGCCAAACCGCCAACTTTTAAGGGAATGGAAGAGGCTGCAGTACGACTCGGTCGCCTCGTCGGCTACGTCTCAGCTGGTACAGTCGAATACCTGTATTCATATGAAGACGATCAGTTCTACTTCCTGGAGCTAAACCCCCGCCTTCAGGTTGAGCATCCTACAACTGAAATGGTCAGCGGGGTCAATCTGCCTGTCGCTCAGCTCCAGGTTGCCATGGGTATCCCCCTGCACCGAATCAGCGATATTCGTCTACTGTATGGTGTTGATCCCAAGACATCGACCGAGATTGATTTCGAGTTCAAGGACCCCCAGAGCGAGAAGACGCAGCGTCGACCACAGCCCCGCGGACACTGCACAGCTTGCCGTATTACATCAGAAGATCCCGGTGAGGGTTTCAAGCCCTCCAATGGTGTCATGCATGACCTCAATTTCAGGAGTAGTGCCAATGTCTGGGGTTACTTCTCTGTCAGTACATCGTCCAGCATTCACAGTTTCTCCGACAGTCAATTCGGCCACATCTTTGCCTACGGAGAGAGCCGAGCCACCTCGCGGAAGAACATGGTTGTAGCACTCAAAGAGTTGAGTATTCGCGGTGACTTCAGGACGACTGTCGAGTATCTTATTAAGCTGCTCGAAACTGAGGCTTTCGAGGATAACACGATTACCACGGGATGGTTGGATGAGTTGATCTCAAAGAGATTGACCGCCGAGCGACCTGATCCAATCCTCGCTGTTGTCTGTGGTGCCACGACGAAAGCTCATATCGCTTGCGAGGCAACTATCAACGAGTATCGCGCTGGCCTAGAAAGGGGTCAAGTCCCATCCAAAGACATCCTCAAAACGGTGTTCCCAATCGATTTCATTTACGAGGGTCATCGTTACAAGTTTACGGCTACCCGCGCGGCTGTTGACAGCTACCACCTGTTCATCAACGGATCGAAATGCCAAGTTGGTATTCGACCCTTGAGTGACGGTGGTCTACTGATTCTGATCAACGGTCGGAGTCACAGCGTTTACTGGAAGGAGGAAGTGGGTGCCACTCGTGTTTCAGTTGATAGCAAGACTTGTCTTCTCGAGCAAGAGAACGATCCAACTCAACTACGAACTCCAAGTCCCGGTAAGCTGGTGAAGTACACTGTTGAGAACGGGGAGCACGTCAAGGCAGGTCAGACTTTCGCCGAAGTTGAGGTCATGAAGATGTTCATGCCTTTGGTGGCCCAAGAGGATGGCATTGTTCAGTTGATCAAGCAGCCCGGAGTCACCATCGAAGCCGGTGATATTCTTGGTATCCTTGCTTTGGACGACCCCACACGGGTGAAGCAGGCACAACCATTCCTCGGTCAGCTTCCGGATCTCGGAATGCCTCAGGTGGGTGGTAACAAGCCTGCCCAAAGATTCAACAGGCTCTATGCCATCTTGCGAAATATCTTGATGGGCTTCGACAATTCCGTCATCATGCAGCAAACGCTGAAGGAGATGATTGAAGTGTTGCGAGACCCCGAACTTCCTTACGGCGAGTGGGCCGCGCATCACTCTGCGCTTCATTCCAGAATGCCGCAGAAACTTGATGCTACCTTCACTCAAGTGATTGAGCGGTCCAAGGCCCGAGGAACTGAATTCCCGGCCAAGACGCTTGCTAGGACATTTACTAAGTTCGTCAGCGACAACATGACACCAAGCGAGGGCGAAACATTGCGAGTTACTCTGGAGCCTCTGTTAGATGTCCTCATTAATTACGCCGAAGGGCAAAAAGTCCGAGAGCTCAACGCCATCTCTTCGCTCTTGTCCCTCTACACAGACGTCGAATCCCTTTTCGCTGGGCGTCGTGCACAGGATGAGGACGTCATCCTCAAGCTTCGCGAAGAGAACAAGGAAGATTACTTGAAGGTTATTCAGATCGTTCTCTCACATAGTCGCGTAGGATCCAAGAACCATTTAGTCCTCGCTCTCCTGGACGAGTATCGCCCTAACAAGCCAAATGTCGGCAATGTCGCCAAGCATCTCAAACCTGTACTGCGAAAGATGGCCGAGCTTGACTCTCGTTCTACCGCTAAGGTTTCTCTTAAGGCAAGAGAAATCTTGATCCAGTGCGCTCTCCCGTCACTGGAAGAGCGAACTGCCCAAATGGAGCACATCTTACGGTCTTCCGTAGTCGAGAACAAATACGGTGAAACTGGTTGGGATCACCGACAGCCAAATCTTGACGTCATTAAGGAGGTCGTTGACTCTAAATATACTGTCTTCGATGTGTTGTCTTCGTTCTTTGCTCACGACGACCCATGGGTTTCGGCTGCTGCGCTAGAAGTTTACATTCGTCGGGCTTACCGTGCTTACAATGTTACTAAAGTCGAATATCACGCAGATGAGACTGACACAAACCCGGCGTATCTCTCCTGGGACTTCTCGTTCCGCAAGTCTGGCAAAAATGAGTTCGACATTGTGCCCCCATCATCAAACCCATCCGTGCCTGGCACTCCTATTCAGGAGTTCCCTTCATTCAATCGTATCAGTTCAGTTAGTGATATGACCTATCTGAACCGGTTTTCCGAGCCAGAGCCAGCGCGAAAGGGTGTGATTGTGCCTTGCAAATACCTGGATGAAATTGAAGAGGGGCTACAAAAGGCTTTAGACACTCTTCCTTCCCGCAAGACACGTCCTGCTAGTGCGGTTCCTGACCTAAGTGGTAAGCGCAAGCCCTTCCAAAAGGAGGAGGATGAGCTATCCAATGTCATCAACATCGCCGTTCGGGATGCCGAGTCTGTGGAGGACCAGGAGATCATCACCAGAATGCGCAATATGGTAGAAGGGTCAAGAGCAGAAATGTACACACGTCGCGTCCGCCGTATCACCTTGGTGTGTGGTCGAAATGATGGCTCGTACCCCCGATACTACACTTTCCGTGGGCCACAATACCTAGAAGATGACAGCATTCGTCACGTGGAACCTTCTCTAGCTTTTCAACTGGAGCTACAGCGCCTCAACAAATTCAAGATCACCCCGGTCTTCACAGAGAACAAGAATATCCATGTTTATGAGGCCGTTGGAAAGGGGGTTGAAACTGACAAGCGGTACTTTACCCGTTCCGTCATTCGACCCGGGCGCCTACGGGATGATATTCCAACCGCTGAGTATCTTGTGTCGGAAACAGACCGAGTTATCAACGACATCTTTGATGCTCTAGAGATTATTGGCAACAACAACTCTGATCTTAACCACATGTTCTTAAATTTCTCCCCAGTTTTCCAGCTTAAACCCCAAGAAGTAGAACACTCTCTGCAAGGCTTCCTAGACCGATTCGGACCTCGTGCTTGGCGCCTACGTGTTTCTCATGTCGAAATTCGCATCATCTGCACAGATGCTGAAACTGGCCAACCACTTCCTCTGCGTGTGCTCATCAGTAACACATCGGGTTATGTTATTCAAGTCGAGATTTATGCGGAGCGCAAGTCCGAGAAGGGCGAAATGATCTTTCATTCAATTGGCGGCACTAATAAGATCGGCTCCATGCATCTCATGCCCGTTTCTACGCCTTATCCCACTAAGAACTGGCTCCAGCCTAAGCGATACAAGGCGCATCTTATGGGTACGCAGTACGTGTATGATTTCCCAGAGCTCTTCAGACAAGCTGTTGAGAATAGCTGGGTCGAAATTGTTAAGAAACAGCCCGCTTTGACGGAAAAGAAACCCCCACATGGCGAGTGCATTGATTACAGCGAACTGGTACTCGATGATCATGACAAACTTGCTGAAGTTTCACGCGAGCCCGGTACCAACACCTGCGGCATGGTCGGCTGGGTCATCAATGCTCGTACACCCGAGTATCCAAAGGGTCGTAAATTCATAGTGGTTGCCAATGATATCACTTATAAGATTGGTTCCTTTGGACCGAAGGAGGACCACTTCTTCAACAAGTGTACCGAGTTGGCTCGCAGCATGGGCATTCCGCGTATTTATCTCTCTGCTAACTCCGGTGCCCGGCTGGGTGTGGCTGAGGAGCTGATTCCTCACTTCAAGGTCGCTTGGAATGATCCTAACAAACAGGAATCGGGCTTCAAGTACTTGTACCTCGATGAAGCTACGAAGAAGAGATTTGAAGAGGGCACAACACGTGACGTGATTACAGAGCCTGTTAGCGAGGATGGAGAACAGCGACATAAGATTGTCGCCATTATCGGCGCTGAAGATGGTCTAGGTGTCGAATGCCTAAGAGGTTCTGGTCTCATTGCTGGTGCTACAAGTCGAGCCTACAACGACATCTTCACCATTACCCTTATTACCTGCCGATCGATTGGTAAGTTCAGTACAGTCTTTTTCTTATAAACATTCAATTAACGATGCTAGGTATTGGTGCGTATCTTGTTCGTCTGGGTCAACGTGCTATTCAGATCGAAGGCCAGCCAATTATTCTTACGGGTGCCGGTGCCTTGAACAACTTGCTGGGACGCGAAGTCTATACCTCAAACCTGCAACTTGGCGGCACTCAAATCATGTACCGCAACGGTGTTTCTCACATGACTGCCAATGACGATTTTGCTGGTGTGTCCAAGATCGTTGAGTGGTTGTCGTTCATTCCCGCCCAACGTAATCTCCCAGTTCCAGTCATTCCCAGCATTGACACTTGGGATCGTGAGATCGTATACACACCACCTAACAAGCAGCCCTACGACGTTAGATGGCTTATCGGTGGCAAACAAGATGAGGATGGCTTTCAGTCTGGTTTATTCGACAAGGACTCGTTTGTGGAGACACTTGGTGGCTGGGCCCGCACAGTCGTTGTCGGCCGCGCCCGTCTTGGTGGCATTCCTATGGGTGTTATTGCTGTCGAGACACGAACTGTGGAGAACATTACTCCTGCGGATCCCGCCAACCCCGACTCCGTAGAGCAAGTTACCAACGAAGCTGGCGGTGTCTGGTACCCCAATTCGGCTTTCAAGACGGCTCAGGCTATCAATGACTTCAATCATGGTGAGCAGTTGCCTCTCATGATCCTCGCAAACTGGAGAGGATTCTCTGGTGGTCAGCGAGACATGTACAATGAGGTCTTGAAGTACGGATCGTACATTGTTGATGCCCTCGTCAAATACGAACAGCCGATCTTCGTATATATTCCACCTTTCGGCGAGTTGCGTGGTGGTTCTTGGGTTGTCGTTGATCCTACCATCAACCCCATTGCTATGGAAATGTATGCTGATGTTGAGTCTCGTGCCGGTGTCCTCGAACCCGAGGGTATTATCGGCATTAAGTACAAGAAGGATAAACAGCTCGAAACAATGGCTCGTCTTGACCCAACCTACGCCACGCTTAAGAAGCAGGCTGCGGAGAAGGACTTGTCGAAGGACCAACTAGAGCATTTGAAGACACAGATGACGGAGAGGGAGAAGCAGCTGTTGCCCATCTATGCGCAGATTAGCATCCAGTTTGCCGATCTACACGACCGTGCTGGTCGTATGAAGGCCAAGGGCACAATCCGTGAGGCCATCGAATGGAAGAATGCCCGTCGCTTCTTCTACTGGCGTGCGCGCAGACGACTGAACGAAGAATACATTCTCAAGCGCATGGCCGCCACGTCTGGACTTAAGACTACAGATCCCACTAGTGCAGCCTCGGCCGAGACAAGGCAGAATCATTTACGCATGCTTGCTGCATGGTCGGGCATCGCCAAATTCTCTCACAGCGATAGGGAAGTGGTGACGTGGTATGAGGAGAACGCCAAGACTATCTCGAGTAAGGTGGAGCAGATGAAAGCAGAGGTCGTATCTCAACAGATGGCCGAGTTAATGAGCAGTGACAAGGCTGCCGCCCTCAAGGGTCTGAAGGAGCTGCTGCACACGATACCTGTGGGCGAAAGGGAAGAGATTATGAAGTATCTGAAGTAAATTACAATGTGATCACGAGGCTGGTATGTAAATTAATTCAAATGAACGCGGTATCGCGCAGTGGGAGGGAGGGACGGAGGTGCTCGAATTCTTGTTTTGAAATGTTGACTTGGCGCACTATGGCAAACAATGGCGGATCTATAGCAAACCTACATTAGGTGTGAGCTTTAGGTAGTATGTTAAGATGAGGATCATGATAAAATCTTGATTATTGTTCGTTTACTATTGAATGTTTGTTTGCTTGTTGTAGCACACAAGAGTTGCTCACAAACTTGATTAGTGGCGTTAGCAGTCCAGATTCCTCCCTTTCAAATTGGTTTGTCCTCTGTTGTTATTAGTTGGCAGGAGTGAATGTTCACCATCTGGATACCAACAGATACTGTGTATGTGTACTTTTCCTGCATATAAATAAACATCTCTGCTACTGCTGCCGTTTTACCTTCTCTGCTGTAAAGTCCACAGGTTGATTGACAATCGTTTGTGTAATTCTTTGAGAACCTTATCGACTTCCTCTATATCATCGAAGTTCTACCAAGCTCTTTCATCAAGAGTATTGATAACGGACCGTCTTCTGTCGTCGATTTCCGAAATGGCTGGAGCTCAGTCCTCAAAGAGGTTTATATTAAACCCGCAGGGAAGACTACCTGAGGCTACTGAATTATTTGATACTCTTGTCCAGTGTTTCGATTTCATTCGGTGTAGCACGACGTGTATAGGCTATGACACTGACGCCTCTGCTCCTTCACCTCCCGCGCAGACGTTTCCCGAACTTCGACCAGTGTTCCTACCCAACGAAATAACACTTCGAATCTTCCAGTACTTGGACGAGCCATATAAGCTTCAGGGCCATTTGACCTTCGTTCGTAAGGCGGACTGCTACCCCATCATAATCTTCTACAAACCACGTCTCTGGGCTTCCATGTCTACCTTCCAAATCTGCAGAGCTACGCGATCACAGGCCATCAGGCGTTACGGACAGCCCTCACAATACAGTCTCCCCTTTGACGGAACCATCGACAGTCTCAGTCTCCAACAGGATGTATTTGAGCGTCAGCATGTGTCCATGTTTGACATATACACCCTCGAAACACATTATCCAAATTATTTTCCTCTGCCTCGTCGTTTCCGCAATTTCACTATCTCAGGTTCTTTCTTCTACTGCCATGTTGATAAGCCATCAGCTACCGCATTGACACCCGTGAAGCAACTCGGCTCAGACCTACAAAGCAGAATACTATCCATGGAGATAGAAGTAGAAGACGATCGAATCTTCTCCAGGGGGGATCAAAAGAGGGTCGCGCCTTTCTTCTCTGAAAAGTTCACGGCTTTGCATACGCTCAAGCTTAAGCTGAATCGTCACGACACTTGTGGGATTGATCGCATTGAAGGGTATATGTACCTTAAAAAGTACGACTATAACACGATATGCCATCTTGTAATCGACATACCATTTTTCACCTCATTATCTGTTTTTGAAATTGAGAAGACAAAAGCTCGTTGTCGAGCTCGAACGAAGGAAGACAAGTGTATGGGGTTGATAAGACAAAATCTCGTTGCCGAGCTCGAACGAAGGAAGACAAGTATATGAGGTTATATGGCTGAACATCTAGGTGACCTAGTAGCCAGCGCACGGGCCCGGCAGGGGGCCCCTATTTAAGGGGCTCCTTCGCCGCGAACGCGCGCGGAGGGTTTTTTCCTTGTCACTTCACTTTTCCACCTCCTACGAAGGGGGTTGGTTTTTAGTCGTGGTCGGAGGTTTTTTAACCCACCCACCGTCCCTGGTGGTAGCCATGAGCTGGAAGGAAGGAGGGGAGGATTGCGTTTGGGTAGTGATTTATTTGTTTTTTTAGTCTGGGCAGATTAACCGAGTCCTGGTTCGAGGTACCCCTAACTGCGCACTAGCCGCGAATTGTGTGCGCGCCGCCAGGCCTCGACTACCGCTCATGCTCCCCCAATAATATATGTGTTCAAATTATTCTGCCAGACTTGTTGAGTGAATAAATGAAGCAATGGTGAAATAAGCTATACTAGCCGCTTGCTATTATTTCTTGTCGCGATTTTCGGGGCTTGGAAGATAGCCACAAATCACGACCTTATCGGAGAAGGTTACGATGAACAAGGAAATAGAACTATTCTGTATGGTAGCTAAGGCGACAAGTTTCAACTTTTCCTCTATACACAAAAGACTTAAACCCCTTATCGCATGCTTTCACTATGTGACGTTTCCCGTGTTGTTGAATCTTAACCCTGAGTTCAAGCAGGAGATCAACTCTTATGATAACTGCTGAACGTGCTTCAGAAACTAGCTAGCTGTTATGAGAACTTACGGGGGCCACTCTTTTCCATCCTCCTCATGTAGCGAACCTAGTTGCTGGGGAGTCAAATCCATAGAAACATAAGTAAGGGAGTGGCAAATTATGTAGTGGAAGCCCTGTGTGTAGGGCGCGCCGGCAAGTCGTGTGAGTATCCAATAGATCCTTCTTCTTCTGTTCCCGTCTCCGACACCGGCTCAATCGAACTCTTGTCCCCCCCTTGCGTCAGGGTTTTGTCCCCTTTTCGTAGCCAGTTCGTCCAATCCGTCCAATACTTGGTGAACTCCTCCTTCGCACAGTCAGAGCAAGGCTCTTCGGCGAAGTGTGTATCCCACTCGTAAATGAGATTATTGAATGCCATGTCTAAACCTTCCCTGAAGACTGCAATGTTAAGCTTGTTGAATTGGCCTTGTGCCATATTGAGTACTAGGAACAAGTTCAGCTTAATTGTGATGGACCATCACTTGGGCAGATATGTATGGAAGTGAATAGTTTATCTAAGAAATATGACTCACAAGTCCATCCCACAAGATGCTGCAAGACCTTCTTCCCCTCGCCAGGGGGGAAGTAAAGGCGGCCCTGCGAATTCCTCTTCTCAAGCCTTTGGCGCAGCCAGTCCTTGAACTCCTCGAAGATGACTATCCACCTCGCGATGAGGGTCTGGTGGTTATGGCGCGGCCTTCCCATCTCTTCATCGCATCGAACATCTTATCGAGAACCCCTTCGAGCACGACCAGAGCCTCCTCATAGGGCCAGCCGATGCGGTGCCACAGCTCCCATGTCGAGTCCTTGCACTTGTCATCGGGGCGGCCTATAGCGTCCATGAGCCGAGACACCAGCTGCAAGCACCTCTGACACAGTGGCATGTCGCCCTCGGGGACAAATACGTACTTCTTTCCCTGCGTGCAGCGCCCTGTCGCAATGAACTCCGCGCATTGCTTCGGCTTGATCACCGTGCTCTGCGGGTGCAAGTGCTTGCAGTCAGCGTATCCCTTGTATCGCTCTTGGCACATGATAAGGTACTCTCGCGGATCTCGAAGGGAGATAGGTTCGGAGAATGGGCTGAACGTAGCAAGGTAGTCGCACCACTTGTCGTTGAGTGCTATAGGGTCGAGTAGTGAGAGAGGAGGCCATAGAGCTACCTTCACGGCCTTTTATGCCTAGAAAACATACTATGCTAGCCCCGCTGCGTTACCTGATGACAGGCGCTTGCTCGCGTTCTATGTTGATTCAAGCTTGATGCTTGATGCTTGATGCTTGATGCTTGATGTTTAATGCTTGCAGCGTGTAACACAGTTTCCTGAGTGTGTGGCGACAAATCAAAGATGCCACGACACTTGACACGAGAAATGGGTCGCTACGATCATTGGGAATATACAAAGCGACACTCAGCTCACTCGTGAGGCATTTCGCCTAACTAGAAATAGAAATAACATCAGGCCGAGCGGAAAGATGTTTCGGTTTGATGCAGACAGCTTGCTCCCGACCCATGCCATCAAATCAACGCAAGGGTTGTGTAACGCAACTTATTCATTTGCAAGGAACCAAGAAAAGGATCGTGCTGCTCGTTAAAAAATAGAGCAGACAACTTGATTTTCTTCAAATATCAAGTAATCAAAGAGAAGCCATTGGTCACTTACACAAACCGGTTGCCATTATTCTCCTCGCTTTATAAGTAGGATCGCGATTTGATTTATTGGCAAGTGAGGAGAACCCTATTCTACCAAGTTCGTATCTCATGTCTCAGATTCCATACCCTCCCGCAGCGTCTCGATCTGCTTCTTGATCTCAATCCACAAGGGGAGATCGTCCAAATCACCGTGATCGTCGTCACCGCTGTCGCAGACGTCCAGCCAGCCATCGCCCACGTCCCGCGTCCGCGGTTCCTGGCTGAAACGCCGATCCCCGCCCTTCTTCGATCGTCGAGCGATGGCCAAAAGCGCCGCTACGAAGGCTTCCTGCATGTATGCGAAACTGAACTTGTCCGTGATCTCGGCAATGGCTTCGCAGAGCTCGTTGGGGAACTCGATATCCTTGTTGTCGGCCAGTTTCCCCTGCCAGAATTTGCAGTACGCGATGCGCTGCTCTAGGTTCGGATCCGGGAAGAAATACTTCCTGTCGAATCGGGAGGGACGTTTCTACTGCAAATTAGTTCTATCTTTTTTTTTTTTTTTTTTTTTTTTTTTTTTTTTTTTTTTTTAATAAAAT